>JAODAL010036358.1:0-41792 GCA_025379985.1 Phyllomedusa bahiana
TAAAATTTAAAAATGCAAGGTCCTTTATCAAAAAATTGGAGGCAAAATTGAAAAAAAACACCTACTGAAATGTATACTGATAATCAAAGTGGAGTTTTGCACGTAACAAATAGACCGCAGTTATTAGAAAAGATCTGTATCCTAATATAAGTTCAGGCTGCCCAATATCCAAGTGATATTTCAACAGTAAACTGTTAATAATAAAGCTATTGCAATGCAATGTCTGCAATACAATATCCAGTGTTCTTTAAAGAGCTTGTCTGTGTTCGCCCGCTGGCCCCCCCCCTCTCTGCTCCCCCCCCCCCCCGTGACTTTACAGCGGTAGATGCTCCTTTAAAATTCTCTGCCTAACTACCTAAAATCTGCAAATCTCTGATCTAACTGAGCTCTAAGGATCACAGCTAAAAGTAGAGCTTTCTCTGTGAACAAATAGAATAATTTTGCTGAGCTGTTTGCACAGAGGCAGAGCGCACGTCCTACTGCTTTGAGATACTGACACACACTGATCATGAACAGGAAGGGCTGTTCTATGTAAAACGAGGTCATGTGATTTTTCCAGCCAATCGCAACCATACACATCCCAGTCATGACGTCGCACACACACACTCACCCTGCTCTTTTCTGTAAGTTGATTTGCTGGCCGCCAAAATGACAGGAAGCGCCGAAAATGGCGCGATATTAATAGATTATGCACAGATTTTAACCTAAATTATCGCGTGATCTAAAAAATCCAATCAACGTAAATACCGTGCCGATTTCAACTTTGTCGATAATAATCGCTCAACACTATTTATGACCTACTTTGTATTAGATATTTTATAGTGGCTTATATTAAATGTTACGTTTTAATGGGATATTTACCTGTTTCTGTGAATTTAGTATATTATACTCCAGAGCTGCACTCACTATTCTGCTGGTGGAGTCACTGTGAACACACATTACATTACTTATATTCTACTGATCTGCAGTTGAATCCTGTATTAAACTCAAGAGCTGCACTCACAACTGTGTTTGTTGGAGATGTTCAGAGACCGTATAAGGCAATGATCACTAACAGTTTAGCTGGACTCATATATTTCAAGAAATAGCTAGGTTTTAGTATATCTGATGAGTGCCTGGAATCATGCACTGGAATCACTGGAGCATGCTCTGGTGAGACACTAATGAAGCAGAGAATGCTTGGAGATTTCACATGCAGCATGAAATCCTGACAAGCTTTTTCATTATAGTCATAACTGGCTGTAATAAGGAGTCCTGTTGGGATTTCATGCTGCCCATGGTTCAGGCTACATGAATCTCCTGACAGACTCCCTTTAATCTTGAATCTGTGTATAATTGGACAAGGGTCAGGGGTGGAAGGTGCCTACATAAGCAGCATTACTAACAGGTTCAGAAAGGAGTAAATTTTTACAACTTATGTTAATTATTATGCTCCAGGAAACTGCCCAAATGATCATAGCTTCCTTCTGTTCATGGATTTATTTTAATCAGTTTGAACCTGCTTTTAAAGAGAAGCACTGACTAGCAGAGCTCCTGTCATGTAGATTTATACACCACTCAGTATGTGTGGAGAGCTGGGTAGCCACCACTATGGGCAGTGCATGGTGGTCATTAATGGCAGCATCTACTACACATACAGAGGACTGCCTTGGCCGCACAGACTATTAATAGACTCACAAAATAGAACGATTTTACTCTATTTGAAAGTAAGTATCTCAGACAAGATGATATACGAAAAGCAAATGATTTAGTAAAACTTGAAATTAACATTTTATATAAGTAAATGCTTCTATATTATACAGGGTTCATCTTGCTACAAATAACAGAAACATTACACATGTTTTAAACATTACTACCCCAGGCTTCTCTCGTTTTATATTCCTTTTGGCAAAAACATATCTTGCAGTAAAAATAACAAGATTTTCATATCTCTTTGCTGCCCGATCCCACACAAGAACGTTATGAGCTGTGATAACGACGATTAGAAATTCAAAAATGTTCACATTGTGTTTCTATAAATGTTTAGTGAAATGTATTCTGTATGGAGAAGGCGCGTTCTCTGAATATTTACATATATTAGTGTGATTGGGTGATGCCACAGAACCTTGCCAAGTGGAAAGGAAATATCATCCAGAGACGACTGGACACTTGCCTGGGATCAGCAGTCGTCAAATTTGACTGAAGTGTTTTTTAAATGTGGAGTCCTGTTAATGCATTGATTTGAACCAGCGCCAAACACATTGTATTGGTTAATAATTTACTACAATATGTAAAGTGGCATCATAAGTTTAGGGACAGATTATTGGAATTTTATTTTGGGTTTTTGACCATTTAACCTCTTAAGTCATACATTCACATAATTTAAATCTCATCATTTTATAACATAGAGGCCTACATGGTAGCTACACAAGGAGCAACATGTATGTATTTTGGTGCCCAGACGCCATTTTTTTTACGCGCATTAGTAGTGTAGAATGCGCCTGAATCTATGAACCTGTTCTACTGCGGATCATAGATTAGGCGCTTTCTAGCTTCAAAACGACAAATCAGGCTCACGTAAACCCCTTTTAACTTGGTCTGCCTGTTTCAGCAGTAATGCGCCCAGTTTTGCGTCCTTCTATCATACATGTGTAGAATCATACTGTTGTTGTGCGACACGCCTCCAGAACGCCCCCTGATCTCAGGCGCATTACAAAGTGCTGTGGGTGCATCTGATTATAAATTTAGAGAGCAGGACTGCACCAGATTTTGGGCTGACAGGATGCCAGACTACTGGCGCAGCCCCATACATACATGTCGCCCAAGATGTCCAAGAATGGGCAGTTTGGTAATTAGATGGAGAGGCTTTTTTTTCACAAGGATCCCCCTTACAAGTAAGGTTTTCTGTTTTATTGGTGTTAGGGTGTGACATGAGGGGAATGCGGTGGATACATCATTTGGTGGCGCTGAGTAAGACTAAATTATCTTGGCATCAACAATAGAAATCAGAGGCACTAAAGACTTAAAGGGGTTGTCCAGTTTCTAGAAAAAACTAATAAGCAGCTCCAGGAGCCCGAATACAATAAACTCTTTGTCTGGTTGCCGGTTCTAACGCTACATCTCTTCAAGTTTCTATTTTCTTTCTTCTACTTCTGAATGGCGATGTCTTCACTGTTCACTTCTGAATAGTGTTGAGCAAACAGTAAAAAGTTCTAGTTCGATCAGAGCCACAAACTTTTGTGAGTTCGGTTCGAAGTTCTATTCGAACTCGAACTTCGAACCCCATTAAAGTCAATGGGAGAAGTTGTTCTGGTTAATTTTTATACCCATACAGGTGAGGAGAAGCTGTAGTTACCATCCATAACAGTAAACCGGATACATGTAACAACTTAGTGAAGAAAATTTGGCTCTAAGATTGTTAGAAAAAAATTGAGAGGCTAAAATACTTCATTCCTTTTAATGGCTAACTGAAAAGATGAACAGAAAGGAGAAAAAACAAAGAGGGGGCGCTCTCTGTGAAGTACGTACAAGAAACAATGTAAAAGGTGCAATAGCTTGGTATGCTCACCTATGAGCGTTTTGCGAAATAACGTAGAGGTACAACACTCTTATGCATATGGATGGCTCTCCCTGAGCTACAGAATGGCAGCCACCGATTCTCTACTCAGAAGCCAAAGATCGACCGCTGGCACGAATATAGAAGCAATAGCAGAAAAAAAAAAACAAACCCGGCGCCCGGTTCCAGGAAAAAGAACTGCCTCTGATGCGAGGATAATAGAAAAAGTTCTTAATTCCACTAAAAAACTTAATAGTGAATTAAGGATATTGCGCCATAACATTAAAACAACACTAAAAGTATTACGCGTTTCGCGCTGCACTCAGCGCTTCCTCAGATATAAGTGTCATAATATAGAACAGAGAAACAATGTATTTAACAGGAAACAACAAAAGATTGAGGTGTTAACAAACCAATCATAGCAACAATTGAATAACAACAGAACACCTAGTAAGATACAAGCCAATTGTATTGTACGCAGGAGTTTTAAAAGACAGTTCTAAAACTGGTTCAGATGCTGATTGGTTGAGAGCCGAGCGGGAGATACAAAAGAACCAATCAGGGAGAATAGAATAGCTCCGTGATGTGCTAATGGAGATAGAGATGCGCTCATAAAACAACATAGGGAAGAGTTCATAGGCTACCTAAAAGAGGGAAAATTAAAACATCCAATCGGAGTTCAGGCGGCAAGGTTAAAAGTTGGAAGGACATATGAATCTACCAATCTTTTGTTGTTTCCTGACGTTTTTGACACTTCTCTGTGTTCGGCACTGATTGGATGGCCGCCAAAAGTGCAGAAAGGTGTTTGGATGGCCGCCAAAAGTGCAGAAAACCACTGAAAACAAAACTGAAAATGGCGTGTCGAACTAGAACTTGACTCAAACGAACAGTAAAATGTTCAGTTCGGTTCGAATTCTAAAAATTCGAGAAGTTCTGCTAGAATTTAACTTTTCTAGAACAGTTTAATCAACACTACTTCTGAATGGTGATGTGAATGAATGGCAAGTGACTGCTGCAGCCAATCAGTGGCTATAGTGGGGATGTACCCATTCAGAAGTAGAAGAAAGAAAACAGAGGACTGGAGAGATGAAGCATTGGAACCGAGGACTAAAGAAAGGTGAGTACAGGCTTATTTATTTTGTTGGGGGCTTAGGAGCTGCCTATTCGATTTTTTGGGAACTAGACAATCCCTTCAAATATAGGTGCATGCCTCACCAGACCAAAACCAGCAGTCACAGTAAATCCGGAGAAAATACATCCAGGCAGCACTTTCAAAGTCAAGGAGTTTGGCTGAATAAATTGTATATTGAAACTATAGTAACTTTAGACCATTACTCTGTGGAAATCTAGTAAATAGTTCTGATGCCCCAGAATGCCATCCAACACAACACAAAATGAAGATTATAAAAAAGGAAGCAGAATACTAATCCAGATGAAGCAAATAACAGTCAGAAGGATTTGCCGGAAACTGGAAATGACTTTCCAAGCTGAGAACTGGTACTTCTTCAGGATATTGCATAGCACACACAGTGTGCCACAAAAATAAACTGGAGTTGCTCTCACCTAGCGCCCAAAGGAGTCGCTCATCCTGGCACAGAAAGAACATGTAGTATCGCATTGCACTGTAGAGAGAAGCTACTAGACCGCCAATCACTGCATGCACTTCACTAGTACAGGGCTTTTACAAGTAAAATGTTCATGATAATTGGTTGGATCTTCTTGTCAATTACATGAGCTGCAGATAAGCAGTGTCTGGGACACTCTATAGAGAGTGTAGTTTCAATTTACGATGGACCAGGAAAGACTATTGTAAGTTTAAGATATTGTATCTTGAGGCCAATGTAATTTGAGGGACAATTGTATATTTTAAGGTTTAAATGGTCATCAGGATCTCTTGAACTAAATGGTTTTCCTACTGCTGGTTTTGGCATGTGGTCGACCACATAATTCTATTACATGGTGTGATTAAGTGTGATTTTACTGTCTTCGCAGAAGTCAACTCACGGCAATTGTGCTGTATGTTATAAGGCAGTTTCATAGTGTATTCTTTTACTAGGGTTCCTTAAAGCAAATTTTTTGCTGTTTCATTGGTGAAAGGGTTTGACATATGTTGGACTAGATGGATAAATCACAAGGTGGAATTGGACATGTCCTATGATACTGAAAATGATACTGTAATACAGGCATCCTCATACTGTGGCCATCCATCTGTTGGGAAACTACCATCATTCCCACTGTTATAGATTATATAAATGCATGATGGGAGTTGTAGTTTCCCAACAGCTGGAGGTCTGCAGTTTGAGGATGCCTGGTGTAATATGTCATTCAAGTGAATGGCTGACATATCCCTTGTTCCGCATATAGTAGACTGGGTGCATCTAAAAGATCAAAAATAAACCATAAACAGAAATTAATTTACTCAATGAATAATGTACAACTATATGATTCACATATCCCTCGTTTGAGGTTGTTAATCTTTACACGAAGTAAGTGATACAATGTATCTTATTCAGTTTACCAAAGTTAATATCATCGTCACTTTGCATCTCTCCATCTTGGCAAATTCACTTGTTTGTAGGTTTGAGGCAGAATAAAGTGCAGCCCAGCACAGTCTGACTGCAGGTTTTTACAAAGAGCCGTGAAGGTGATTTCAAAAAGTTTGGCCAACTGAGAGTAACACCATCTCCCTGCAACCTGAGAACAAAGCAGAATTAATGTCCTGATGTTTTTCCTCAATAGACACAGCTTCTGCCTTTCTCCTGCTGCTTTTATTACAAAGTGACTTTAGGAAAGGAATAATCCTCTGATTCAGGCGATAGATAGGTTTCCTCTCTCTGGGATCTAATTGCACACATTAGCTGCTGATGAGTGATTGAAGATAATACAGAGAGCCCATCCTGCTCAGAGGCCGGAATGATTCTGCGGGATCGGCTTATTTTAATCCAAACGTATCCCACAGACAAATTTATTTGTAGAAATGCTGGGCATTGTGTTAGCTGCTAACCCCCCCTATTTTACTGCGTTGCAAAATGTTTGCACTATTTTTAAATAAAAAAATAAAAACATTCTTATAAAGAAAATAAGAACACTAAATATTGGAGTGAAATAAAAATCGAATAAAGTCTGAAAACCAAATCTAAAAATATTGTGATAAAATATAAAAGCAATTGAAACATAAAAATATAAATTAACATAAGGGTACGTTCACACGGTGTCTCAGATAGGTTTTTGCAATACGAAAAACGTATTGCGTTATAAGCATACATTTTCTGGAAAGCAAAAATGTATCCCTATTGTTTCTATGGACCTTTCAATCTGTAAAATGGATCAGGAATTGACATGTCAAATCTTTGAATGCATTGGTTCAACGCAATGCAAAAACGTATGTAAAACACGTAGCGTCTGAATGATGATATATGTGTTACATTGAAATCAATGTAATCACACTTGAACATTGTTAAATATGTTTTGGGGTCCATTTTTCGATACGTTAAACGTACCCAGAAACGTATTTCACAAACACCATGTTAACATACCCTAAATCTGAAAATATTGAAGGTAAATACAAACATAAAATGTAAGAATATTGTAATAAAATATTGTTATAACATTAACACAAAAAACCAAAGGAAATGTACAATTATTGTGCTAAATAGATATATAAAAACAAAAAAAAAATAAGTTATGGGATCAATGTATCCTTGTGTTGCCTTTCCAGCATTTAATCCTGTCAGTTAATGTTATTGCCTTCAAGCTGCCAATAAAATTACTCTGGTCATTAGGTATTTGAAGCACAAGGAGAATCAAGGACGAATAATTGCTGGAGAATGAGAGCGGTTTAGAAAATGTAATTGCAATGACAAATCAGGAAAAGTCCCTTTGATATTGTAAATGGACCAACTAAAAAATTGTGTTAAATGAAAACCGGCCGGAGGGCCCTAAATGTTTGCATTTCAAAAGTAAAGCTGTTAGGGATGGGAGATATAACAAACATATTGACTGTTTCCTGTAGCAACAGGCAGAATAGTGCGTTCAGCTCTGGAGTATAACACAGGATTTAACTAGGGATCACTATACTCAATCCTGCTCAGAGGCCGGAATGATTCTACGGGATTATGTAATACATGTACACACTGATTCCACTAGCGAATTTGTGATGAAAATTCGGGGGGTAAAAGGCCCCATCACTCATTTTTGGCCCCTGTTTGCTGTAGTAATTGAAATACTTTAAAAATATATCCTGACAGATACTGCAGTAGGGCCATAGACCTCTATAGGGAAAACATAGTTTTATAGGGGCTATGTTTAGCAAATGCATACAGTTTCTGCATCGCACACAAAAGTCTGTGGTCCCTCCACAGTATCCGTCAAGGTACCCTGATGGAAAACACGAACAGGCTGCTAAAACATGGTGTAAATAAGGTCTTATTTAGGTTGCAGATTGGTTATTTCGGTACATTTTGTAATGTATTACACAGTACTCCACCCAAATATGAGTGTGCTCTGGGAAAACGGGGCTGAAAAACTGAGGGGAACAAGTGACTAATACAATTCAAACAAGGTGTTTGATGTTCACTTAAAAGGTCTTTCACACAAGCCAATGTATGTTGAATGGAGGAGGAACACTGGTTCATTTGATCACCTGTCATTTGAACACCTTGTATAATTTCAGCAGCACCCTACTGTGTACATGGGGGGAAGTGCTGATGACCAAAAAACATTTTAATGCCCACATGATCAGCTGACCAATGAGCACCATTATCGACTATTGTTACTAAGAGAAAAAATTACTGATTAGAGACATCATTGTTGGATGAAGAGCACTTACTTGACACAAATACTGGGGGACACTTTTCCTGCCTGTAGGTGTAGGAGGGATGCAACAATACTTTTGATGGGGGGAGGAGGAACACAAAGAGGGGACACCAATATTATGGGAGGCATTATGGAGCCACTATTTTTCTATGGGCCACTACATGGAAGTATTACAAAGTGGTCCACTAAGAAGGGCAGCAAACTCTGCAGAAACAATTTGAGGCGGAAAATCATAAAATGATAGCACCAGTAGCAACATTTAATTGGGAATGGTAATGATTGCAATTAAAGTAGATGTCAATATCGCAAACAACTCTGGTTGTGTGTAATCACCTCTTAGGCAAAGTTTAGTAAGTTAAAGCTTCTAACTTTAATCGTAATTCCATAAAACACCAATGCCTTCAGCTTCTCACACTGAAAAGGGGTTTTCCCAAAATTTAAAACATGCTTTGTTTTAACCCGTAACTTTTTGACTCACAATAGCCTTCAATTCAGTTCATCGCACAGGCATAAAGCTCAGTTGAATAGTGACATAGTCCTTAAAAATTTATAGTTGTAGACAGCGGAACTCACTGGGTCCTCCCTCCTGGTCGAAGATAGTCTGGTTACGACGTTTCGGGGGACCGCCCCCCTTCCTATCTCCCCCCAAATTTGCAATTGTAAAAAAGGGCCCAGCAGGTCCGGTTTTTTTAACGATGTAAATTTACATCCGTACATAGAGCACTTCTATAGCAATGCCCAAAGCACAAGCCACCACTCCAAGCTACACCTCTAACCGCAAGGGATGACATAATGGAGGTACATAAGGGGGGCAACAGTGTGCTTTGGGGTTTTTAAAAACTGAACGTTAGTCCCAGCAAAACCCTTTGTCATTTATGCTATACATTTTTTATACAGTCAAATGCAGTTTATTATTGACTTAAAGGCAGTTTATATGTATTGTGTTCAAAACAGCTTTTAGTTTGTTGCTAATTTTTTGTTGCTTTTCGTACATCTGTTATCTAAAATTGCCACCTACAGAATTAAGGGCAAGACTTCATATTTCTTATTATTGCAAGTTTTCTAATTAAGAGCTTTTAGTGAATCTGCTGGAGGATAAGCATAACTCATTCACACAGTTAGTGAGAGCTGTCAGATGCCTTGTTCAAACAGATGGGTTTTAATCCTGCATGTATCTCCAGAAATGAATCCTCTCGGACAGCCAAGGGCGAAGATTCCCAAACTCTTGATGACACATGGCCATAGGAATTTAACCCAAAAGTTGCAGCTTTGATTTATTTCAGATAGAGAAATCTACCTTCTGTGTTTAATAAGGGCATAGTCTACTTCTGGGTGACTCCTATAAATGGCTTGTATAAATTGTTCTGGCACATAAAAAAATATACTGTTTATCTTTATATCATGACGCCATTGCTGCCCTCCCTCATATAATAACTGGAGTGTCTATTCACTTTAATGCACAGACAATGCAAATCACTGACCAGATCTTTGGACTGATCATCTAGACAAGAATATATTCATATAAACTCAAGGAAAGACATCTAGGTCTCTAGCACCACTTATAAAGTAGCAATCTTCAAAGCAGCCCTGCACAACATACGACCCGGAGAAGCACTATTAGGGTGTGTGGAGACTTACAAGCCAGAAATGTTCCACTAAATGCAAATATATTAAAATAAATAAAGGGAGTCTGGACTCCAGCACCACTCATTGGGTGTAGCATCCTCTAGAGTCCCATCTGACCCCTAAAGAGCCTTGAAACGTGACTAATATTTCAAAGCCAAGCCATTATTGTACCAACCAGCAGACAGCTGTTTCAGGGTGTTTAAGATCTTCAGTGCATATCAAGGTTCTGGTTGGCTGTGTGAAAGGCTTTAGACATAGTTATAAAACTCCTAGTCAGGTTTTAAGCCTCTTTGGTGGGTTGGATGTGACTTTAAGGAATGCTACACCCAATAAGTGGTGTTGGCGTGTTAGCTCTCCTCCCTTGAATTTATTTGAATAATTTGACATTTAAATTTTAGTGGAGCATTCATGACTTGTAAGTCTACACAAATTTATTTGTAATGAGGAACACATACTCTCACCCAGCCAGAACCCTCCTCTGCACTGCTGAACTGAAGAGGGACAAGCACCCCGAAACAGCTATTAGCAGATGGGTAACTTGCTTTGCTTTAAACTCCAAGTCACATTTTAAGGCTCCTTGGTCAGTCAGATATTTTGAGGAATACTTCTTCCAATAGGTAGCGTAAGAGTCCTAGTTCTATCCCCTTGAACTTATTTGAATATATTTAAATTTTGGTGGAGCAATCATGGCTTGTAATTCTCCACATCCTCATGGTGCATCTCCATGATGAGAAATATTACCCCCTTTGAGCTACATCTAGATGTGAGGTATAGAGTAGAGAGCAGATATGTTAACTTTGGACTGTTTGGGCCGCAGTCTGAGGTGTTATGTGGGAATAATAGGGCAATTTGTGACACTAATTACACTGAATTGAGCTTTGTATTGCACTATTTGTGTAAGAATTGCATAGCATTAGATTTTGGGCAATCCATATAACTGACTATATGATCACAATGTATGCTAGCGTTTCTCTGTAACCTCTGTGTAACTGTTTATCAGGCACTACTTTTATCTGAGCACTGCAGGTTACTATATGCATTATATGTCAGTACTATATGTGGAAATATATCTAGGCATTGTACATCACGATTTACTAGTGCATTGTATGGTACTATGTCTCTGGACACTGTATAGTGCTCTGTCTCTGGGCACTGCATGTCACTTCTTATCTGGATGCTGTATGGCATCATTTTTCTGGACAATGTTTTTCATGAGGCCTTGAAGATTGTGACTTTATGACTTACAATGACATTCAGTATTGCTATTTTTGGGTGGAGTAGATAGAGGGTCAATAGAAAGCTGATTGTTAACAAGGTCATGACCACCCTTTCCTAAAATGCTATGGTTTTGCCACGATCTCATTTAATACCTCCTGCATCCATCTCTTCAGCTCTGTGTGCTCAGAAGGGGGCATGTGTGATTTGTTTGAATTGCATATCATGTGACCCAGCAGGATGACATCACCAGGCCTTTCCTCTCTCTAGTCAAAGAAAGGTCTGTTTATGTAAAGTATTGTGAGTATCTGTGAGGAAAAGTTTTTGCCACCAGGCACAAGGATCCCAAAAATCCCTGCAGGAACCAAACCTTTGGATTTTTTTTTCTCTTTATCAATGCACATACCTGATTAAGGTTTCTTTTTTATTTATTTGACTAATTACTAATGAGTACAGAGGACAGGAGTAGAATGACAGCACCTGGGGTTTGAACACTCAGTAGCTGCCTGAGAGGAGAGGTGATGTCTGAGCATGTCTGGCCAGGGCTGAGGAGCTCACAGCCCTGGTCGTATTCCCTGGAGATGAGCTGTAAACAATGGATCACTAAAGAAGCAGCTAAAACCAAAACGGTGCAGAATTTTTAATAATGATGAATGGTGAAAATGCTTATTATTTAATTTGCAAGTTTCCCACATCAATTTTACTACGTGGTAAAACACCTTTAAGGTAATATATGCTCATGAGTATTTAGTTTATTGTCTCATTCACAGTCATTTGTTGAAATACTCTGTGCTGCATTTGCCTGAGGTTTTACATATTAAACCTTTAAATATCCCTACACATGTGTAATATGACAGCTGTTTGTGCTTTCCGCCCTGTGTATATTAAAACCTTTGTTTTATTTTGATATCTCTATGTGTCGCTTTTATGGTGATTTCATTCTATATCATTTAATGTTTTCCATTATTATTATTATTATTTTATTTTGCACAGAATCTCTTGACTGTGAGAGTCCATTATCTGAACAGAACTCAGGGGCCATCCATTACATCTCTGCAAGGATTCCTGTTTGCCGTTTCAGGCATGACCACCCATCTGGACAATAAACTGTTCAGCATGCCTGATAAAGAGCCAGTTAAATGTAGTTAATTCTGGAGATCAATATTACATCTTACATTCCCATGATGATTAATCAAGTGTCGCCAAAAAACAGCAGCTGAACAGATTGCTGATAGACAAATCACACAGCCAATTTCTCCTCTAGCTCCAGGTTCGGATTGGACAAAATTTTTGACAGGTCTTTAAATAAAATTGCTCGGCTTCAGCAGCTAAATGCATTTTGAAGAATAGAATAGATTCGTTTCTCAATGAAACAAGCCAAATGGGGACAGCGTTCCATTAAATAACGCCAGCAGTCAAACAGAACATAAGCTTTTTTACCATCTCGATAAAACCTTTAGAGATAAATGAATAGAGATTCACATCTGTAGAGGGCGAATGATGTATACACTGGTCCATTAGAGGGGAGCCTGTGGCCAAGAGAACGGGATCATAGTCGGCCATACTATTACTGTGCCATGTATCCTAATAACACACAAAGGAAAACAGGATCGTTACCGAACAGCCGCTTACACCATAAGTATAAAGGTTTACTTCACTAAAGGGTGTGGCGTCCAGGCATATTATCTGACCACAGAGGATGCCCAGGTTCTGCCCACATGGTCCATATCACTCTATACAACAAGTTTTATAACAGCTTTACATTAAAAATTAGACACCAGAAGATGCCCAGATTACATCAGCATGATCCACATCAAAATATATTTAAGATGTGTAACTTATACCAGCAGTTAATATACATTTTTGAGAGAAGATGCCCAGGTTATGCCAGTATGGTCCATGTTACTACATACATGAATAACTTATGTTAACTACACATACCGAATTATATACCAGAAGATGCCCAGGTTATACCATCATGGTCCATATTACAATATTTAAGAAGATATATAACTTATAACAGCTGTACACTTATAATTATATATAAAAGATAAAAGATACACAGGTTATACCAGCATGCTCCATATCATTATATACAAGAAGATGCATAATCAGTAATAGCTCTCCACATCTAATTATATACAGAAGATACCCAGGTTATACCAGCATGCTCCATGTGACTATGAACAAGAAGATATATAACTTATACTAGCTGTACATAAATAATTATATATAGATGGCCGGGTTTTACCAGCATGGTCCACATTATATATACAAAAAGATGTAAAGTGAAGGAAATAATTATTTGATCCCTTACTGATTGTGTAAGTTTTCCCACTGACAAAGACATGAACAGTCTATAATTTTAAGGGTAGGTTAATTTTAACATTGAGAGATAGAATGTGCAAAATAAAATCCAGAATCACATTGTATAAATATATAAATTTATTTAAAGATGATCTACAGAGAGAAGTGGACTAAAATTCCTCCTGACTTTGTCAAAAACCCCTCATCACCCAACCCAAAAAAAACATCTGACTGCTGTGCTTCCCAACAAGGGTTTTGCCCCAAGTATTTAAAATTCCCCCCTTGCAAAAAGCAAATAAAATTATATACTTTAAAATAAAATGTGATTTTCTGGATTTTATTTTTTTGATTTTTCTTTTTCCAATTTTTAAAAAAATAGACTTTTTCATTTTTTGTCAGGGGGCAAACTTACCGCGATCAGCAAGGGTCAAATAATTATTTCCCATAAAACCTGTTTTTTTTAATTTTTTGACACTAGCTGTACATATATAATTATATTTCAGAATATGCAGAAGTTATTCCAGCATGGTATATATCGATTTATACAAGAGTATGTATGAATGACGCTTATACATATTGTCAGGACTCACTCTCTACCAGCCGCCATCTTGGACAGTCTTGGGGGTAAATTTAACTACTGTGATCGCCGTCCTTTGGTAGAACGGTTATGGCACGAAATATTTATATCACTTGATATATTTCTAAACTGCCTCAGCTAGCTTTATTCTTCAGGCAGGTTAAATTACAGAAACAGAATATAACCAAAAGATAGACAAAATCATCAGCAGTCTGCACACTCGTTCTTCTGGAAAAGTCGGCCCGGATGTTTTTGCTGAGCAACTATACTATGACCAATAAGAATCATTAACCTATGGTTACTGAGGCAAAACCGCCGGCTTTCCCTATTGAGGTCAAGCACCTCAGTGCACATACCTTGGGAAAGGGCTCCTGCTTTTTTAAACCCCCAGGTTTCAGAGAAATGCGATCAGGGGAGGTTTTTTTTTGCCATAAAAGAATTTATAAACAAAAGATGCTCAGGTTATACCAACATGATCCATATCACTATACAGAGCTTTATGCATTTATGCATTTATGATTATGAGCTGCACATCACCCTCCCACCAACATGAAGGGTGGAAAAGCAAATTGAAACACAAAGCTGGGCCAGTAACAATTTCCGTAGTAAAAGTATAGGCTCCCCCTCCCCATTTTTCCCTTACGACAGGGGCCACCCCCTCCACTTTCCTAAACACAACAGGAGATGCCCATCCCTCCCCAAAAGAGCAACAAGTAGTGACCAGAGAAGAACGTCATCAAAAATTTTGTCTGTGTAAAATTATTGAAAAAAGGGTTTAAAGGGGGCTTTAATTTTTCCCAAAAAAAGTAAAATTTTAAAAAAAAAGTTATCAAAATTGTTTAAGCTTGAATAAGTAAAAAATGAAATCGTTGGACAACCACTTTAACCCCTTTTCTACAAAAACAGATTCTCTTTCTTTTTTTTTATGTTTTTCCCCCCCTTCTTTTTTTTATTCAAAGCTCCCCCCCAAAAATACCTGAGGCTAATTAACCCCCCCCTTTTTTCAAATTTTTAAAAAAATGCAAAACCCAGTTTGGGAAACACCCACTTTTGGGAAAAAATTTATATAGAAGTTAGCCATGTTATATCAGCATAATCCATATCGCTGTATTCAAGAAGTTGTGTAACTGAAAAAACAACGGTACTAAATATAATTAAATAACCCCGAAAAAACCCCCGTTTTACCCAAAATTTTCCATATCACTATAAAACAAAAGATGTAAATTACTTTTTTTAAACTGTATAATAAAATTATATATCAAAGAGTAACCCGGTCATACCACATGGTCATATCAGAAAAATACAAAAAATGTATTTAAATTTTCAAAACCCTTTTTTCCAAAAAAAAAATTTTTTAATCGATAACCAGGGGTTTTAAAATATTATAAAAAAAATTAAAATTTCTAAAATACAAAAATTATGGGAACTTATACCATGCTTGTAAAAACCCTGGGCATCAAATAAATTATTTAAAGAAACCTCTATAAAAGGTTAAAATATCTTCTTTTATCAAGTCATATGGAATGTTTTATAAAAACTTTGGCTCTTCATAAATTAAATACATTTTCTCACAAAAATGGGAACCCCCTCACATATTTTTTAAATGGATTTGACATCCAGAGATGGATGAGTGCTGCCAGCCAGTGGTAGGTCAGCCTGTCAGTGCTCAGACCATATGCCACATACTGTATTAAATTGGTCTGCATGGCTGTCATCCCAGAAAGAAGCCTCTTCTAAAGATGATGCACAAAAAAGCACCGCAAACAGTTTGCTGAAGACAAAAAGACTAAGGACAGAGATTACTGGAACCATGTCCTGAGGTCTGAAGAGATTAAGATAAACTTATTTAGTTTAGATGGTGTCAAGTGTGTGGGGTGGCAACCAGTTAAGAACTACAAATACAAGTGTGCCTTGCCTACAGCCAAGCATGGTGGTGGGAGTGTCATAGTTTGGGGCTGCATGAGTGCTGCCAGCTGTGGGGAGCTACAGTTTATCGAGGGAACCATGAATGCCAATATGTACATGATCCCCTTTCTTCAGCACTGCAGGGCAGTATTTCAACATGATAACCCCAAACACACCTCCGAGATGACCTCTGCCTTGCTAAAGAAAATGAGGATAAATGTGCTGGGCTGGCCAAGTATGTCCCCAGATCAAAACTTAATTGAGCATCTGTGGGGCATCCTCAAAGAGAAGGTGAAGGAGTGCAAATTCTCTAATATCCACCAGCTCAGTAATGTCGTCATAGAGTAGAAGAGGATTCCTGTAGCAACCTGTGAAGCTCTAGTGAACTCCATGCCCAAGAGAGTTAAGGCAGTGCTGGAAAATGATGGTGGCCACACCAAAAATTTACACTTTGGGCACAATTTGTCCATTTAGGTGTGTACTCACTTTTGTTGCCAGCGGTTTAGACATTGGTGGCTGTGTGTTGAGTTATTTTGAGGGAACAAGCTATGTTTTACAAGCTATACACTGACTACCTTACATTGTATTAAAGTATCACATCTTCAGTGTTGTTCCATGAAACGATAAAATACAATATTTACAAAACTGTGAAGGTTGTACTCATTTTTTTGAGATACTGAATATACAGCTGGTGTAAGTTGTACATCTTCTTGTATATAGTGATATGGACCATGCTGGTATAACCTGGACATCTATATATAATTATTTATGCATGGTATGCATAGTCCATATCACTATATACAAGAAGATGTATAACTTACACCAGCTGTACATGTATCATTTTATAGAAGAAGATGCCTAGGTTATACCACCATGGCCCATTCCACTATATACAAGAAGATGTATAACTTACACCAGCTGTACAGGTATCATTTTATAGAAGAAGATGCCCAGGTTATGCCAGCATGGTCCATAACAATATACACAAGAAGATGTATAACTTACACCAGCTGTACACACAGAGCGCTCGGTCCCTGACTCATTTGACTTGTGATTTATATAGACCCACTGTAACAGAACAACCTGGCACTACAGACAGTTTATCTCACAGGGGCCGCTTGTCTTGTGTGAGATTTGCTTGCCTTGCAGGTTGTAGGCAGATTGCTTTAACATTGCACAGAATTGCTTATCTTTCCAAGAAATTAAACACATAATTAACAGGCTACGGCACCATGAGCGGCTTGAACATCAATTAATCATACCAAATAGAACATTCTTTATTATATATAACACTTGAAAGAAGAGTGATATATTCAGTCTTAATTGTAACTTTGTGTAGATCAGGATGTGGAAATGTGAGGAACCCCAGCTGTGGGGGAATCGATTTCCAGCATTTGAAAGGTGTTTCTGGTTGAAAAATTGTGGTACCAAAGCAAGTTATAATGATTTTCAGTCCAGATGTAATTATGCTGACAGATATGAAACTTTACTCACTGAGATGAATTTACCGGTTGCTCATTATATATAAAAGGAACTAATTTCAGCATTTACACTTAAATTCTGTGGGTGATTTAATATTCATTAACAAACCTAGTCTGTGTTCCTATTTTAATAACCTTCATATTAAAAGGAATATGGCACTAAATTTTTTTTTTTTTTTTAGAATTAGACAAAACTCTACTGACCCCAAAAAAAAATGTTTAGTGTGTGTTGTCAGAATTTTAATTCAAGGGAGTGAGGACCAAGATTTCCTTAGCTCATTTGGTTTCCCCTGAAAATTAATTTCCATTTTCTTAAATTTTTAATTTTTTTGGGGGTATCAAACTGGCATTCACAAAGGGACCCTACAGCTCACTGACCATTGTATTACTATGACAGAAGTAGGACAAGGCTAGGTTCATATATCTAATTATAGCCCTCATGTTATGACTCTCACTCAGTTAATTGTCAACTTTGGTGAACAGTGGTCAACTGTTTACAACATACAAACGAGAGAAAGTGCTTCGCCCAAATACTGGGGTTCCCCGACATTAGCAATTAATAAAAGGCGTATTTCCTAGATGGAGGTGGTGAAAGCCGGGAGTTAGCCATGGATTCAATGAGCTTATAAAACTATATTCAAAAAAAGGAAATTTTTCCCGGGCCCCTTCGTGTAAATTTTTATTTTAAAATTAAAAAATTAAAAATTCCATAATAGCATCCAAATTTACTCAGCTTTGGGGTAAAAAACCCTTAATCTAGCATGCCATTACATTGGGAAAAGATAAATACCTTCCATGGAAAGAAAACAAACCACATTTCCGTCATGATACATGACATTTAGCAAAAAAAACAAAAAAATAAAATATTTAAAAAAAATATTTTGCACCATTATGAAAATCTAGAAATACAAAGATCATTTTAAAATTTTTAAAACCCTTTGGGTTTTTCTAGTGTTTAAATTTAAAAAAAACCCAAAAAGCTCCCTCTTCAAGAGTAACTTTTTTAAAATTCCCTCCTCGAGGGCCAATTTTTACCTTCTCTACCCCCAAAAAACAGAATTTAGACATGTCTCCCCTGTAAATTTGCAAAATGCTTTGAAGCCCAAAATATTTACATGACCTTTTTTTTTGAATATATGTCAAATTCTCTTTTTAATTTTTCAAATGGATGGCCAAATTGTAAATTAGGTCACATGTTGCTTTTTAGGGGCTAGATAACTGTTCGAATTGCAGTTTAAAACTATTATCGTAAAAAGGGCCCCTTTTGGCAAAAAAAATGTAAATCTTTTGTGTATTGACACTTTACTCGAAATCCTCGATTTAAAGTACCATTAACCACAACCAGGGGGCACTAACAGTATATTAAAGAGACTTGGAGAAAGCATCTTGCTAGAGACGCCCAAAACGTTTGGTACGTATCAAATCCCTTACTAATTTTCTGCTGTTACCCTGTTTGGAAAAGGATGGGAAATTTTTTCTTTTTAAATTCAGTAATCTGTTTATTTATTGCTGAGCTGTTTAAATGTTAAAGGAACAGCTGGGGGCATTGTTTTTTTTTTTCTTTTTTTTCTTTTTTTATTTGTATTAATTCTTCCCTTTTTTTCTTTGAAACCCCAATTTTTTGCCCTATCTATGTTTCCACTTTGGGGTAGCCCCTTTTTCCCTTAGCGTTTTTGAGTATGTGTTTGGATAATTAATTCACCATTTTAGAACACAGCCTCTTTACTTAGAAATCCCCACTGGTATAGTTTTGGGTATTTTTGGATGATTGCTTTTTTATGTGTTTGTGTTTCCCGCACACTTTTTCTGTAAAAAATGTAAACAATATTGTCCTGTTTAAAAATGAACATCAAAAAATAAGCCTGTGTATTTTTATGAAAAGAATTTTAGATTAAAATTGGTTACTATTCAAGTAATTAAAAAAAAATGATCAATACCTGAACATTCCCCCCCCACACCCCCAAAATTCGTCGAAAATTCCCAAAGTCCCCTTACGTTTAAAAAAAAGGATTTGAAAGGAAAAAATGATTTTTCCTCCCACCCCATTGAGTTTGGCTAGGGGGGAGAAAATTTAGCCCCCCTTTGGGGAAAACCTGTATTGAAAAAATATTTCCTTTTAAAAAAAAAAAAAATTATGTTTTAATAAATTTTCAACAAGCTGCAAAATAAATTCAAAAAGGTTTTAGAATATGGTGTCGCTGTAAAGTGGGGTGCTAAAGGGAGTTAAGGGTAAGTCGTGCGGGATACACAATACATGCGCATACAGCCCCGTAATCCCGGAGAAATTCTCTTTCCATAAAAGCCATCAAAAGTTTTTTGGGGTTTTTGTGCTGTCTTTTAAAAATGGGTGTCACATTACTAGGTTGAAGCATCCCCTCCCCCCATTCACACACCCTTTATTAAGGGAACCCATGCCCGCAAAGATTGGGGCTCGGGGGGGGAGGTTGTGGACTTTTGCACTTTGGGGGTCCCGGAAGGGGTGAATAGGATCCCTACCTAAGATACCTGAAAATGTTTGTCATCAATAATCCCCTGAAGATCCTTTTTAATAAGTTGTGCAAAATGACACTATATTGACTCGTGGGGGTCTCTTCCCAACCCCCCTTTTGTAGATGTATCTCCCAATATGTCAAGTGCAGCCCATTTTACATTCATATCCATACCAAACTTTTCCCCCCCTTTTCAGCCCTCTTGATCACAATATTCCCTCTCCCAGTTAATTGCTTAAGGAAATTCTTTTTCTTTTTGTTAAATTTTTAGTCAAGATTACTGGTTCAACGTATGAAGTCCTTAGCTCCCTCTCCATTAAGGTTTGGAAAAATGTCAAAAACATCTGTGGTGTTCAATAGGGGAGAAAGAGGGGTTAGGGGTTTGAAAGATGCTTCCCCAAAAAGGATTCTCTGGAGATCTACTACTAAATTTTTCCCGGATTTTAGATCTAAAAAGCCCCTGTTCATAGAAGGATAAATCAGAATATTCATTTCCCCCCTATCATCGTTTCTCTTTTTGAGAAACTAATCATGATTTTAATATTTAAAGTGTTACGTATTTTTTAAAGCCGAATAAATTTTTTTTAATATCCACAATGGTAAAATAAATTAAAATTATTTTTAGGGAAAAAAACAATCCCAATTCAATACCGACAAAATTGATCACAGTTTGTTGTAAAGAAGGGGGGTTAAGTACATTGTTATGGACGATTTTGTGTAAGGAATTAGGTGTTTTTTCTTCTGAGTGTATCCCCTGCCTCCACTTCTTGTATTTTTTCCGGCCTTTGTTCTCGTTGCGTTTTTTTATGCGTTTTTTTTTACCCGATGTTTCTTGTTCCCCATTGCTTTCCCAAAAACTCCCCTAATTAGAGCCTTGAGTAATCGCTGTGTCATCTTATCAAAATCCATTCTGTTTCTTTTTAAAGAATCAAAACTAAAACCCGTGTTTTTAAATTTCTATTATTGTTTTGATTTTTCAAAAAATTTTTCTTCTTGGGTTTTGTCTGAAGAAATCTTGTGATCCTTTTATGTATACTCTTTTGTTTGATATCCACAAGGGCCCTTTGAATTAGATTTTTTTATTTTAGTATATTCCTTTTTAAATTTTTTTAAATACATTTAATATAGGGGTTGGATAAGACCCACGAGTCAAAATGTGTCATCTTGAAAAACTTATTAAAAGAAAGGGGTCTATAGGGGGGTTTTGTGACAAAAGTTAGGTATCTTATGGGGAGAGGATCCTTTACACCCCTCTTCCATGGCTCCCCAAAGTGCATAAGTCACAACCTCCCCCCCCCCCCAGACAATCATTGCTTGCAAGGTTCCCTAATGAAAAGGGTGTGTGAATGGGGGGATGGGTGCTTTAACCCCTTGTAAGTGTACACCCCGTTTGTGAAAGACAGCACACAAATCCTCAAAACTTTTTATGGTTTCATGGAAAGAGAATTTCTCCGGATTTCGTGGATGAGCCATTTTATTTTATGATCCCCACGTTAGCCTTAACTGTTTAGCCAACCACCCCTTTTAAAGCGAGCTCATATTCTGAAGACCTTTTTGAATTTATTTGCAGCTTGTTGAATATTTATTAAAACATAATTTTTTTATTTTTAATGGAACATATTATTTGCAGATACAAGGGCCCCAATTGGGGCTAAATTTTTCTCCCTCCCTAGCCAATCTCTATATGGCGGGTGGTGGAGGAAAAATACATTTTTTCCATTACAAATCCTTTTTTTAATTGCATAAGGTACTTTGGTAGATTTATCGACGATGTATTGGTGGTGTGGGAGGGTAATGTTTCAGGTATTGATCATTTTGTGAATTACTTGAATAATAACCAATTTAATTTAAAATTCACTTTCACTAATAATAGCACTCAGGCTTATTTTCTAGATGTCCATATATACATCAGAGACAATATTGTCTGTACATCTTTATACAGAAAAAGTAGTGCGGGAAACACAATACTACATGCAGAAAGCAATCATCCAACACATACCCTAAAAGCTATACCAGTGGGGGAGTTTACTAGAGTAAAGAGGCTGTGTTCTGAAAATGGTGAATTAATTATCCAGAATAACATCACTCAAAAACGCTTAAGGAAAAGGGGCTACCCAATGTGGAACATAGACAGGGCAAAACACTTGGTTGCAAAGAAAAATAGGCAAGAATTAATACATAATAAAAAAGAAAAAAAAGAAAAAAAAAGACAATGCCACAGCTGTTCCTTTAACATTTATAACAGCGTTCAGCAATCAATATAAACAGATTACTGAATTAATAAAGAAAAATTTGCCCATCCTTTGCCAAGACAAGGTAACAGCAGAAATTATTAGTAAGGGAGTAGATACGTACCTAAACGTGGACGCTCTCTAGCAATGATGCTTTCTCCAAGTCTCTTCAATGATACTGTTAGTGCACCTCATGTTGTCGGTTTAATGGTAACTATAAATGCAGAGGATTACGATGTAACATGTGTCAATACACAGAACAGATTTCACATTTTTCTGCCAGACAAGGTGACACTTGTTACAGTATTAATAGTTTTATAAACTGCAATTCCGAATCAGTTATCTATGCCATAAAATGCAAACAGTGTGACCTAATTTACATTGGCCATACCATTAGAAAATTAAAACGGAGAATATATGAACACATATCTCATATAAAAAATACAGGTCATGTAAATATTTCTGGTGCTTCAAAGCATTTTGCAACAATTCACAGGGGAGACATGTCTAACTTCTGTTTTTTTGGGATAGAGAAGGTAAAACTTGGCCCTCGAGGAGGGAATTTAAAACAGTTACTCTTGAAGAGGGAAGCTTTTTGGATTTTTAATTTAAACACTAGAATACCATATGGTTTAAATTATAAAAATGATACTTTGTATTACTATTGATTTTTCATAATGGTGCAAATATGTTTTTAAATATTTTATTTATTTTGTTTTGCTTTGCTAAATGTCATGGGATCATGACGTGAAGTGTGGTTCGTTACTTCCGGATGGAAGGTATTTAGTCTTTGTTCCTAGATGTATATGGTCATGCTATGATTAAGGGTTCTAATACCCGAAACGCGTGAGCTAATTTGGATGCTATTATGGAATTTTAACTTTTGTAATTTAAAATAAAGAGTTTGACACGAAGGAGCCGGAGAAAATTCCATTTTTTGAATACCTGTTTACAACATAGGTTTAAAGTTGTGAAGAATAATCAACAATGGTCATCATTAATGAATTGTAGTGAAATATTGTAATTAGACATACATCCACTCTTATGAGCATAGGTTACCTGCAGGGGTGTAACTTTGGTTCAAAAAGTGGGGGGGACCAATTTTCCCTCTCGCCTTTTCACTCGCCTTCCCTTTCACTTCCCCTCCCTTCCCTTCTCCCCCCCTCCTCTTCCTGCAGTGAAGTGGCACCCTCTAACCTTACTAGGAGGTCTGAGGGAGCGCTGTGAGCTCCCCCAGCAGTTCCGGGCAGAGCCTGTGTACCAAACACTTTTGGTGAAATCCGTAAGATTATGAGTGGCTCTCTAATTACTGAAGTTTAGAACCGACTGGGACTAAAAAGCAGCCCTGGCAATGAAGCTGGACCAACCCACCTACAATATTTCCCCCTGTACATGGAAATAAAAAATGTTGTGCAATACAGCAAATTTCGCTTAAACCCCCCTCTCCCCCCATCACTACTCCATTAAATTTGTTATACACACAACAGAATGAGGAAAATAAAAGAACCCAATCTTACTGTACCAATAGATATCACTTATTTCACATATTGTACCCCAAAATGTATTTTATTGCATTCCATACACCAGAAATGAATTATGTTACACACAGAAATTACATTACTAACTGTGTCTTAGAAATCAATTGCACATTGTACTCAATAAGTAACGTAATTCCCTGTGCCCCAAAAATGTATTATATTACACATTGAACCCTAGAAATGAATTACATTACACACTGTACTTCAGAGATTACATCACACCATACCCCAGAGATTACATTATACACTGTACCCCAGAGATTACATTACACCATACAACAGAGATTACATTACACACTGTACCACAGAGATTACATTACACACCATACCCCAGAGATTACATTACACACATACCACAGAGATTACATTACTCACTATACCTCAGATATTACTACATTACACACTTTACCCCAAAGATTACATTAATCACTATACCCCAGAGATTACATTACACTGTACCCTAAAGATTAGTTTACACACCGTACCCCAGATATTACTGCATTACTCAAAGTACCCCACAGATTACCATATTACACACTGTACAAAACAGATTATATTACACCATACCCCATAGATTACATTACTCACTGTACCCCAGATATTACTGCATTACCCAATGTACCCCAGATATAGCTGCATTATTCACCGTACCCCAGAGATTACATTACACACTGTACAATAGAGATTATATTACTCCGTACCCCAGAGATTATTACATTACACACTGTACCCCAAAGACTACATTAGACAAGGTAACCTGGAAATTGTGTGTATATACATATATAGAACACAGAGACACTACACACTTAGGGTGTTTTCACATGACGGTTTATTGACACTGACAGTGTCATTTGCTTGTTGGAAATTTGGCGCTTGCAAATGCGATATTCCGATGAGCAAACGACCCAGACTGCCTGAGGAAGATTTCTGCCTCCTATCTTTTAGTGTTATTAGTGAGGAAAATGCCTTGAAAAATACTGTGTAAGCACTGACAGTTCGCGTCGAGAATACTCAAGTAAAACCAGTGTCATCTAAACGACAACACTGATTTTAAATAGGCTATAATGTAAATCAGTTTCCTGCCGGATTGGACGCTGGTTCTGAGGCAGATCCAGCAATGAATCCTTCCCAGAATCAGCATTCATATCATTTTCATGAATGTACCCTTAAGCTATGTTCACTCGGCAGATAGCGGGGCGTACTGTGCGCTCTGCTATATGCTGGGTGTATTAGAAGTACGTGCAGGCCCGTGCACACTTCTAAAATGCTGTGGGGCCGGCCCCATTCACTTTCATTTTCCATGGTGCATAAGTGCAGGGAAGAAGTGACATGGCTAGTCACATGGCTGTACAGTATATAAACATCTCACATATACAGTACATACCCCACATGCACACACAACGCCTAGTGCCCTTGTCCCCTCCTTACCTGTCTCCTGTAGTAGTTGGCATTTGGCAGGAGCTTCCCTTCTTCTCTGATGAGGGCTGAGCATAGGGGAAGTGGTATACAAAGGAAGGGAAAGATGCAGCCCCATGTGTTGGACCATGAACAGCGCTTTGATCGGTGAAGCAGCCCTGCTGTCTCTTGCTCTTCCAATCAGCGCTGCTCTCACTCTGCACTGACACTTTAGACTGCCACCTACTTTCTCCCCCCAATACGCACAGAAATATAGGAGATAAAGGGTTAACTTCTTCCTTCTGTGTGCTCTGCTCTCCCCACTTACAGTATTCTCATGCTTTCATGCGGAATATTTTTTATTGAAGTGGCTAGAAAGTGGGGGGTGACCGTCCCCCACCCAGAAAAAAATTTGGGGAGACCAGTCCCCTCCGTACCCCCTAAAGTTACACCTATGGTTACCTGTAATAAACAGCATTTAACCCTAGTCTATAATGGTCAACAGTAATTGCTCCTAGTAAATAATGATCAGCTGTGTTCATAAAGGGTCAATCCTTAACAGTGATTAACTGTAATTTATATTATTCAACCCTAGTCAACCAAGGTTAAACCTTGGTTCAGAGGGAGACCTAGTCTAAACAATCTTAAACGGGTTGTCTCACTACAAAGATTAGCTTTCAACATGTTGAGAACACTTAATAAAGATGTTTTCCAAATATATTGCGTTGTTCATTTTTTTTTTTTTCTGTTAAGGAGCTGCAAGTGATTTGATCACCTTCTGTGATCTCTCTGGTTCCCCAAGTGACCGACCTGGGTATTTCTCCCCCCTGCTGTTTATTCTATCGGATAACAGGTCGTGGCAGCACAGAACTCTGGACAGTGAGAGCTTGTTTGTTATCTGATTTTTCAGACAAAAGCCAGTAATTACTGCTGTTTACTTTAACTCAGAAGCTTCCCTGCTCCTGACAGCATGAGATTTATCTAATTAGCAGTGTTCTGAATACACGGAGCTCATATGCTAATTACAGACAGCTTGACCAGGAAGTGACAGAGCAAAGCAGCATTATTTCATTCATGCATCCTATGAAACTTTGAGATGAGACAATCCCTTTAACTCTCTCACTTTTACTTCAGGCTGCCATAATTTTCATGGCATGGGCGACCCAGCTCTATTCTGCTTAAAAACAACCTAGTCAACAGTGGTCAATTCTAGTGAAACAGTGGTTTACTCTAGTCGACAGTGATTAACTGTAAGAAACAGAGTTCAGCCCTAGTGATTACTTGTCAACTGTGATTATTGTTGGTCAAATAATGGTAAACTGTGGCCAAGCCTTATCAACAGTGGTAAACTCTAGTCAGCAAGTCAGCAATGGTCAATAGTAATCTATCCTAGTGGTGAGTTTAGATAGTGGTCAATAGTACTAATCTGACAGCCTTGATGACTCTCTCTGGAGCTCTTAATATAAGGTTAGAAGTTTTGCAACAGACTTTCTGCATTGCATATGGAGGTCTAAGATTATGTACCTGAGCGGTGTTGTCTTTTCTTCTAGGTATAACTGGACAATGGGCACTTTTTAAACAAAATATAAAATGGAAGATAAAAAAGAAATATTATATCATAGAAATGCTGAAAATGTAAAGAACTTTTCTTGGTTTATTGCAGGAGCTCAAGGCTGTGGTGTTTTTTTCTGTGATGTCTTTCTGTTGTTTTATGTAGTTGGCATTGACGTTATTTTGTCCTAAACACAAAAGAAAATGTGCATTTTGTCACTTTAAGTATCCTCAAGGCTTCTAAAGGAGGCGTTGAAGAATGTGGATAACTGCAAGTATTTCTGCCAACACGTTGTGATATTAGCAGACAAATAACTATTAACGGCTACAATGAAGCGCCTGGCACCTGCGGATTCTGCACCTGCTCTCCATTCATAGGATGTATATTATAGCTCATGCCAATCACAAATTATAACAAACAGCAGCTCTATGTCAGGGTTGTCAGAAGCAGGGAAGTCGTTTCTCCCAGACATGCCCACATTTCTGTGCTGCCATACCATAGCACTGGGTGGTTAACAGATAGTGAAGGATATATCAACTGGAGATTCCTTGCATTTAATTATCCACGATTTACCATCATATTGTCAGTTTATGAAATAACAGATGGACAGACAGAGAGTGAAAGAAAGATAGATATATAGATAGATAAATGTGTGAAAAATCTAGCTAGCTAAATAAATAAAAGATAGACAAATACGTGAATTAACAGATAGACAGATGGATAGATAGATAGATAGATAGATAGATAGATAGATAGATAGATAGATAGATAGATAGATAGATAGAAAGATAGATATGATAGATAAATAGATAGATAGATATGAGTAGATAAAATAGGTAGATAGATATGAATAGATAGATAGATAGATAGATAGATAGATAGATTAGATAGATTTAGATTGAGTGATAAAATATGAGGTAGATAAATATGAGGTAGATAGATAGATAGATAGATAGATAGATAGATAGATAGATAGATATGAGATAGGAGAAAGATAGAAAAATATGTGAAAAATCTAGGTTAGCTAGCCAAATATATAAAAAGATAGACAAATAGATGAACAGACAGATAGAAAAGATAGATAGATAGATAGATAGATAGATAGATAGATAGATAGATATGAGGCAGAGCAGATATAGATGAGATAGTAGAAAGATAGATTGTTTGGGGATCATGACCGTAGTAGAATATCGAGTACTAGATAGATAGATAGATAGATAATAGATAGAAGATAAAAATTTGAGATGGGAGAAAGATAAAAAAAAATTGAAAAATCTGGTTGCTACCAAAATATAAAAAGTTAGACAAATAGATGAACAACAGATAACAGACAGAGATAGTAATAATAGTAATAGATAGATAGATAGATATGAGGCAGAGCAGATATATTGTATGATGCAGTCTTCTAGGTTTATCCCTGTCCCTGGATTTTTTTTTTCCTTTATTCAGGTGATCCATCAGACCTGAGTGGAGGTACTCGGCTCATCCTCAGGGTTGTTCAGCTGGGTGCTCACTGAGACATAACAAATGAGTCGTTTGTTCTAGGTCTCAGTAAAATCTGCAGGAAGTGCAGCTGATAAATATTTCACACTCCCAAAATTAAATATGAAAATCGGAAACATTGAATCTGAAATATCTGAATGATTTATGCAGTGAAGAAACAGCCAGTGGGGTGTAAGTGGAGAAAAAAACTTGAAAATATCAAAATTCAGAAGCAGAAAGTAAGCAGAACAGCAGGGGAAAAACACTTTATTAGCGAAAAACGAGCAATATTCTAAAGGCCGCGTGCAAAACAATCGTCTGCTGATAGGGAGAATAAGCACAAGCCCCTGGGGGATTAAACACTTAGACTGTGAATAGAGGGAGTGGATTATGACAAGTAAACAAAGCCCCTTCTCCTCTGAAGTAGCAAATTTATTGTAAGAAATATCAGATGTGTGACCCTCGCCCTCTACGACAGCTCCCATTAGTTTTAGGTCTTCTCTGTCTTCTATTGATCCACTTACTGCAATGTATTAATACCTGGCCATTAATATCACTGAAAAGGCCAACATCCGTATCTGTTAGGTGATATTGCAGCATGACAATAAAGATGGAGCTCTTACTAGCCATACTGACACTTAGGGCCTTGTGTATGAAAGTTGTCTAGGCTTAAGACTTTCTTTGTTGCCCTTGGTAACCAATCAGAGCTTCCTTTTAAATTTATTTAGAGCACTATATGAAATGAAAAGGGAGCACTTATTGGTTGCTATGGGCAACAAAGAAAGTCTTACACCTGGGCAGTGTTCATATATAAGGCCCGTAGTTTCTTATATATACAAGTTTTTCTCCCTGAAGTATTTCCATGAAGCTTAAAGAAAGAATATATCTAGTACGACTGGAACCAGTGTAACATTACAACCATTACCGCCTATGACTGCACAAGTTTTCTGGTGATATCACTACTGCACCAGCAATCTCATAAAACCATTGTTAGCCACAGTTTTGTCTGCACTCGGCTGCCGGACTATGAGACCTCAGCCGTAGGCTATGTTCACACGGCTTAACTGTGGGACGTAATTACGTCCCACAGTTAAGCCGTGTGAACGGGGGCAGGGCGGGAGCGGGAGAGTGAGCGGGGTGCCGGCACTCCGCCGGCCCATAGACTTGCATTACCAGCTGCGCGTATACACCGCTGGTAATTCACATGTCACTTATCTCCCTGCCCGGTGGAATCGATAGTTCTCTATGAGAACTGTGGATTACCGTAATGACTGGGCCGTTTTCAGCCCGTAATTTGCGCACTTCGGCGCATAATTATGGACCGAAATACGGCCCATTTTAAGCCGTGTGAACATGGCTTTACTGGTATTTCTCCCAGAACAAGAAGAAACGATTAAAAAAAAAAATAGCTGAGGTTGCAACAGGAACAGCTGAGCCAATGTTTCAGAGCAAAGAATACGGATTCCAGGATTTATATTTCAAGAAACAGGCCCAACTCCAGGGCTCAGAATTCACTCAAGCTTAAAGGGAACCTGTCACATAGGTTATGCCCCACTTTGCTGAGGACAGGCACAAGCTAGTGACAGACATGCTGTTTCCAGCGCTGTGTTCCTTTTTCTGTAAGATGCTGCATTTTCGAGTATTTAATGCTCAACTCTTATTAATTAGCAGGTGTTAGACCCGTCCACCAAAGGCTAGTCCCGCCCACTGACAGTTATTCACATGTTTCTACCTATTCATAGTAATTTTGTGGTTTTTTGTTGAGGTGGGCGGGGCTAGCCTCAGATGGGTGGGGTTTGAAAAAACTGACTCTTTGTTTGACTCTTTTCTGGCTGAAAACTGCAGATTTGAGCACTAAATCCTCTAAAACTACAGCATCTTACAGAATAAGCACTGGAAACAGTATGTCTGACAGGTTCTCTTTAACAGCAGCATCAAAAAGAACAAAATATATTCTCCACCATGTGGCTGGTGAAGTCTCTAGGACACAGACCCACCGGTCTGGTTCGGTGGTCAGTAGCAGGCTCCTCTCTCCTGCTCAGCACCCTCTGGAGAAAAGGGCTCCCAAACACTACTCAGCATCAGGTTGTCTCTCCCACCTGATCTCCTCCTGCACAGGCTTTTAAGGTTATGCCCCCCTTGCTGAGAACAACACAAGCCAGTGTCAGACCTGCTGTTTCCAACACTGTGTCCCTTATTCTGTAAGATGCTGTAGTTTTAGAGCATTTACCCCTTAAATCTTATTCATGAGCAGGTGTTAGCCCCGCCAACCAAAGGCTAGCCCCGCCCACTGACAGTTATTCACATGTTCAGATTTAGAGTACTGTATCCAGGCCCAGGTCCTGGATGAAGGATACTCATCTGATTAATGATGCAGAATACAGTAAAGCATACTTGCCAACTTTTGAAAGTTGGAAAGTGGGAGATTCGAGGTGGCGGCGCGCAAAACGATCCCGGGCGAAAAAAAAATTTGCATGACCAGGGCCCCCTTTTATTTGTGGGCCGCACCCACCCCCCCCAAAATGCTTTAAGGGCTCTGGAAGAAACCCAGGTTTTTCCCCATTTAGCCAGGTATGCCCTATACCCCAAGTGTACCCCCTTTTAGCCAGGAAGGCCCCTTATAGCCGGGGTAGTAGCCCCCTTTTTTTTTTTTTTTAAAACCATATTTTTTTTGGGTTTTTAAAAAAGGGAAAAGTAATAACAAGAAAATTAGTGCCCGATGGGTTTAAATAAGGGGACAAATTTTAAAAACTCGGCAGGGTTTTTTTAATTTTTAATGGGAAATTTTTCCAAATCCCCGCAAAATTTGGGTGAAATCTGCGCATAATTTTTATTACAACCCGCGCCATTTCCCGGCGCTTCCGGGTCATTTTGGGGGCCACCAAATCAGTTTAGAGCATAGGGGAAAGGTGACCCCGGGTGCCAAAATCATACTGTGATGTGTAGGGGTTGTCTTTGGCTGAAAAAAACACATAAACCTTTGTTTTACAAAACACCCCTTCCGTTCAGCATAGTTTTCCAGTTTTGCCATAAAGCAGGACGGGGTGTTAGCTTTCCCTCAATAAAAACTCACGACACATTTCCCCTTTTTGGGTTCACACAGAAAACTAATTTTTTAGTTGGAAAAATTAAAAACATGTAAATTAAAAATTTTCATTTCCTTATTATTTTGGGGCTAAAGATTTTTTAAAGAGCATCTAGCACTGTAAAACCGCGGGGGTACGGGGGGGGGGGGCAAACGCGGGAAAGACGGGCAGGTTTTTTGAAAGGAGAGGGGTATTTTTGGGCAGCTCAGACTGCTTTAAACCCTTTTTTAAATGGCTTTTTTTTTTTCCCATTTTTTTGCCCAAATTTTTTTGGGAAATAGATTTTTTTTTTGTGCGGGCCCCATTTTTGTTAAAAAGACCCCCCTTTGTACTTATATTAGGATCCCAGAATTTTTCTAGAAACCCTGGGGTGAAAATTTTCATAGGTTGAAAAAAAGGCCCCCTTTTTAATTTCCGAAAAACCATTTTAATTGGGTTTTTTTTTTTCACTTTTGGGGCACCCCATTTTTTTTTTCAAAGACCCACCTTAGACTTACAATGGGATCCCAAAACCCTTTTCTAGTCACTTGCCGGTGGTATTACATGGGTCAAAAAACCCCTTTTTAATTATCCCCCACACCAAAATTTAATTAGTTTTTTTTCATTTTTGGCGCGGGGGCCATTTTTTTCAAAGACCCCCCTTTGTACTTATATTGGGATACAGAACTTCTCTAGCCCACTACAGGAATTTCATGGGTGCAAAAACCACCTTTTTTTACCCCGTACCTTTTTAAAATTATTTTTTTTTCATTTTTGGGCGGGCCAAATTTTTTTGAAAAAAACCCCACCTTGAAACTTATATTAGGTTTACAAAATTTTTTTCCTAGTCACTGCAGGTGTATTTCAAAAGGTTTCCCAAAAACCACCTTTTATTACCGTACACGATTTTTTTTAGTTTTTTTTTCATTTTTGGAAAGGCCCTTTTTTGGGTTCAAAGACCCACCTTGTACTTAAAAAAAAGGATCCCAGAACTTTTCTTTTCACTGCAGGATTTCTAGGTAAAAAAACCCCCTTTTTTTTTCCTTACACAATTTAATTAGGTTTTTTTTTCATTTTGGTGCAGGCCATTTTTGTTAAAAACCCCCCACCTTTTAAATTTACTTTTGGATACAAAAAATTTGCTATAATTGCTGTTGTTTTTTCATAGGTGAAAAAACCCCCTTTTTTTATCCATACCCAATTTTAATTTTTTTTTTTTTTACTTTGGCGAAAGGCCTTTTTTTGTTCCCAAAAAACCCAAACCTTGAAACTTACATTAGAATACAGAAATTTGCTAGTAATTGCTGTTTATTTCAAATGTGAAAAAAACCCCTTTTATTATCCTTCCCAAAATTTTAAAATTAGGTTTTTTTCATTTTTGGGCGCAGCCGATTTTTTTTTAAAAAGACCCCCCCTTTGAAATTTATATTACAATACAGACATTTTTCTGGGTAATTGCTTTTGTTTTTTCATGGGTGAAAAAACCACCTTTTTTTTTTCCGACAAAATTTTAAATTAAAGGTGTTTTTTCATTTTGGCGCAGGCCATTTTTTGTTCAAAGAACCCAAACTTTTTTAACTTTTTTTCAATACAGAAATTTGCTAGAAATTTTGAAATTTGGTATTTCTTTGGTGCAGAAACCCCCCCTTTTCCTTATCCCGTATAACTGTAAATAGCTGTTTTGCACTTTGGTTTGCCCCATTTTTTTTTTCAAATAGCCACCTTGTTTTAAAATTTTGGGAAATACAGAATTTCATGGTTTTTTTTGGTGAAATTTAAAATTGGGTGGGAAAAAACCCAAACGTTTTTATCGGTATAATTTTAAAATAGCTGTATTGCACGTGATCAGCCATAGTATTTTTCAAATAGCCACGTTGTACACAATTCTGATGGGAAATTTTTTTTAATAGAAACTGTTCTCTTTTGTCATTGCTGAAAAAAACCAAATTTTCCTCATCCTGTAACTTCTGAATAGTTTTAGTGAGCCGTTGAATCTAAATTTTGGCGCAGAAAAGTGCTTTTGGGTATGATATTTTTTTAAAAACAACCCAATTCCCCTAGCCCTTACTGGGCATTTTGTAAACCCCCGGGAACTGAAGGAACTCTGTTGATTTTGTCTTACGGTTTTTCCCCACCAACCCCCTTTCACAGGTATTCGCAAAACATTTCAGTTTTCAAAAACCTGGTTGGGGCCCTGTGGGAAAATTAAGGTTTTAAAGAATTTGCTGTGATTTGCCGTCTTTTAATAAGGACATCAAAAACTTTCCTACCTTCTTAAATTTTTATCTTTTTAAACATGGAGCAAATGCAGGTGGTAAGTGGCAGAGAGGGGTGTGCAAGGGAGGTAGAGGTACGAAGAAGGTGCCCCTTTCCGTGCTGGCGAAAACACGCAAGCCGGGGATCGTGGGTTGCGGGGAACCGTCAGGCCTGTAAACGCTGGGCGGGGCCCCCTGTATCTCAGTAAGAACGCGCCCCAAATCTGTTTTTCGGGGTTAATGAACCTGCATCTTCCTCCTCGTCCTCCCGCATGGCCCCCCAGCCCTCTAGTTTAACCTGTTACCCAAATTTACACCTCACCTGCCTTATTCAGAAATTTTCCCAAAATGCGGGATTTTCAGCAGGCCTCGTTGACCTACGGGGGCACTTTTTCTTTGCTTCGCATTCTAATGTCACGGTGGAACAATGTCCCCATAGAATGGCAAGTGCTCTAGCGCATCAGTAAGGGGAAAACGAGTTTTTTTTTAATATAGTTATTTCTTATTGAAAATTTTCTGCGTGGTCTAAGGGCACCTTGCGGGTTTTTGGGTCTGCGCAGTCCAAGACATGGATAGTCAATGTCCATTTTAACAAAATGGGGTTAAAAGACTCTTTTTCGGCCTTTTTAAATCTGGGGGCATGCAGTTTGGGGGGTCATGCTGGGGCCCCGGACAGGGGTAGTGTATGTCCAGTGAAACAAAAATGGTGGTTCAAAGACTCCTTTTTTTCCGGAAACATTTTAAATCTTGGATCATGCAGGTTTGGGGCTCATGCTGTGGCCCAGGACGGTATAGTGAATGCCCAGTTAAACTAAAATGGTGGTTGAAAGACATTTTTTTAACTTGGGTCATCAGGTTTAAAGGGCATCTGGGGTACAGGACATTATAGCAATGCCCAGTTCAACTAAAATGGTGGTTGAAGACTTTTTTTTTCCAACACTTTTTAATCTGTGGTCATGAGATTTAAGCGTCATGCTGCAGCCCAGGACAGTTATAGTCAATGCCATTTAAAACCAAAATGGGGGTTGAAAGACCCTTTTTTCCCCGGCCTTTTTTAAATTTGGGGGGGTCATGCGGGGTTTGGGGGTCATGCGTGGCCCAGGACAGGGATATCTATGTTTAGTGAAACTAAAACGGTGGTTCAAAACCCTTTTTTCCGGCACTTTTTAATCGGGGGGTCAAGGGGGTTTGGTGTCATCTGCGGTACAGGACAGTATAGTCAATGCCCAGTTAAACAAAAAGGGTGGTTGAAAGACCCCTTTTTCCCGGCACTTTTTAATCGTGGGTCAGACAGGTTTAATGGTCAACTGTGGTACAGAACGGGTTATAAAATGTCCAGATCAACTAAAATGGTGGTTGAAAGACTCCTTTTTTCCGGCTTTTTTTAAAATCGGGGGTCTGCGGGGTTTGGGGGCTCATGCTGGTTCCGACAGGATAGTCAATGTCCATTAAGTAAAATGATGGTTCAAATAATCCCCTTCGGACTTTTTAATTTGTGGGTCATCAGCTTTAAGGGTCATGCTGTGGTACAGACAGGGATAGTGAATGGTCTGTCTTTTTTTCGTGATTTCTTTTGCCTAATTTGTTGCCTAAGATGAAAAGCATGTATCCATTTTTCTGTTGTGGATTTTAATTCCACTTCTCCCCCTGTTTGGTTTTAAAAAAGAAGGTTGTTCCTCTCCCCATAAACTTTAAAAGGTCATCGGCGATAATCATTTCGACTATCGGATATCGGCAAATAATTTACGATATCGACTACCCACCCGAGAGATAGTCGACGAATCGCTATCTCACAAAGATCAAAGAAAAATCAAAAATATTCAAAATATTCAAAAAATATTAAAACAGTTATGGAAAACAGTAATGGGTTTTTTTACAGAGAAAGACGTCGTGACATTTCTTTTAAACGTCATATTAATAAAACAAAGTCTTCATTTATCCTTGGCAAAGAGCTAAAGAACTAATAAGGGCTTGGAAAGCCTAGCAAATAAATCAATTAATAAACATAATGAGAATATGGGTGTAACTGAAACCGTAAAATAGCAAAACGGTTAAGTAACATAAAGAAAGAAAGTCTAACAAACCTAGCAAAAGTGAGTCTGAGCTGCTTCATTGCGGTAAAGGAAGAAAAATGTTGTTCTGACCTCTCAGATCATCTGAGTTTAAGAACTGGTTGCTAAATTCAGTATTGCCCTCAGAGGAATGGGCCATCAAGGGGCGAGAGGGGGGGGGTGCGCTGGGCCCGTCAACTGGCTATTTAGACAGCGACGTTATCAGCGAGATAGGTGCGAGAAGGTGCGGTAACCTGGAGCGGGTTGACCGGGTGGGGGTGGGGGGGAGTCATCATTGTGGCATTGTGGCATTGTGGCATCTCAACAGAGAGTCAAAACCGTTTGGGGCACATACCCTAGAGAGGTTCCTAAGCTTAGATTTACAGAAGGAGAGGACTTGTAATGCAGGGAACACATGAGCCGATGGAAGAGAGAATTTGGCTCTGATTTCAGATGGGGACAACCACCTTCTCTCCTCCATATGCATCACGTGCTCCGCATATCTTACACCCCTGTCCCTCCACAACTTAAACATGGGGTTGATGCGGCCCTGAGGAAATTCCCATAGGGGAAGTCTCCTTGACATCTGATATGGCAATATCAGTAGTTTACGGACATGTTTCCACGTTGCAATCATGTCCTAGAGCAGAAGGAAGCCCCTGACCTCAGAAAGGATTAGTGAAAGTTTTGTATGGAGGAGAGCCTGAGGATGCCACGGGTGCATCAGATCCCTTTTCAGGTCAAAATTGGAGTATCTGCTCGTCTCTCCCATCCAATCCAGGACGTGTCTAGTGAGGCACGCCAGATTATAAAAGCGGAAATTCGAAAAGTTTAAGCCTCCCAGGTTCACCGGAAGCATCAATTTGTTGAGAGCTATACGAGGTCTCCTTCCTGCCCAAATAAAACGAGTGAAGGAGGAATGTAGCCTGTTAATGTTGGTGTGTCATAATAGCAAGGGGAGGGTTTGGAGGGGGTATAGGAGCTTTGGAAAACATATAATTTTAATGGCATGACACCTGCCCGCTAGAGAGAGGGGGAGGCCCTGACATCTACAGAGGTCATATCTTTTTTATCAAAGGGGGAAGTTCAAATTATAATAGGAATTAGGAGTTTTTCCAATTTTTATACCCAGATATGTTATGTGGGAAACTACCGGCGTAATATCCAATCCCATATCACGCCAAGTGGCCTTTGGAAGGGGGGACCCAATTTCCAATAGTTCACTCTTAGAGGTGTTAATTTTGTACCCAGAGTACCTTCCAAAATCCTCTAGGAAAGTGAAGATCCTCGGAAGGTGTCTAATCGGGTCAGAGAGAAAGAGAAGGAGATCATCTGCAAAGAGGGCTATTTTTATCTGGCCATGGCCAACATTGATACCAGCGAAGAGATCCGAATCTTCCAGAAAGCGAGCTAAGGGCTCTAAGGCGATGTCAAATAATAGGTGGGAGAGGGGGAAACCCTGGCGTGTACCCTTGTAGTTAGAAAAGCGCTGTGAGAGGAACCCCGGGGTGTGGATCTGAGCAGTTGGGTTGCTATAAATAGCGGAGAGTAGATTTCTGAAACTACCCCTCACCCCCATACGGTCCAGAACTTTCCACAACCCCTCCCGCCGGACATTATCAAATGCTTTTTCAGCATCTATAGCAATCATGACAGGATGTCCGGCGGGAGGGAGGGAGCCTTTCACACTTTCCAGCACTGCCAGGACCTTTCTAAGGTTTCCCACCGCTGCACGGCCCTTGATGAATCCCTTTTGCACTGGACCGATAAGGGTGGGTAACAAAGTTGCCAATCTATCGGCCATGATTTTCAAAAGAAGTTTCTGATCGGTATCTATTGATGAGATCGGGTGATAGAAGGATGGAAGAAGGGGATCCTTGCCTTTCTTTGGAATTACATTTATGTAGGCGTTCTTAGATTCCGTCCGGATATTGCCCTCTCTGATTATGTGATTAAAGTAGTCAGTCAGCAGGGTGGACAGAGGTTCTATCAGTATTTTATATATGTCCCCAGAGAACCCGTCAGGGCCTGGGGCCTTCCCGGAGGTCAATTGACGGATGGCCAATTGTACTTCTTGGGAGGTGATCTCGGCATTCAGGACTTTCAGTTGTTCAGGGGACATAGTAGGGAGCGATATGGATGCCAGGAAGTTAGTGCTCTCATCACTTTCGGCGAGAGTAGAGCTTACCCCGGGGGAATACAACTGTTCGTAAAATGATTTGAGGGAATCATTAATCTTGAATGGGTCAGAAGTAGTATGTCCCTCAGGAGTATGAATGGAGGTAATATAAGTAGGGATGTGACCTCCCTGGAGCAGCCTAGACAGTACTTTACCCGTCTTATTCCCATGACGAAATAGGGTGGATTTCAAATGAGATCTTTGAACCTCTTCCCTGCGTCCCAGCCATAGGTCAAAGACCCTCTTGGCACCCTCCCACTCCTTTCTGGCCTCCTCCGAGGGGTCTGATAGAAATTTTTTATAGGTCTGCCTCACCTTTTCTGTCGCTGTCTTATATTCGTCGTTTAGCTTATGCCTATATGAGGAGGTGTGAGAACTGACTTGGCGGTTGCCCAGAAAAGTGGGGTATCCGTTGCATGTTCCGCATTGGCGGACGCATACTCCAACCACCATCCACGTACCAAGTCAGAAAACGCCTCGGTCTTGGCCATATGGGCAGGGAACCGCCATATAAAGTCAGACCCCTTAGGGAAAGTATCTGCTATCTCAGTCACCACCGGGGAGTGGTCCGAAATAAGTAACTCAGAGATTTCAGAGGCAACGACCCTCTTATGTAGATCGTGAGAGAAAAGAACGTAGTCCAGGCGCGACCACGACTGCTGAGAGGGGGAGAAAAAGGAGAACTCTCTATTGTCGGGGTGAAGATCTCTCCACCCATCCCTCATCCTAGTGGAGCTCAGAAAGTGTTGAAGAACACCCATGTTGGGCCTAGTGGAAGAGACTGCAGGAGGATAAAGAGTCGCATCTCTCTTCCTATCCAGAACCTCGTCTAAAACAACATTCATGTCACCTCCTATAATTGTGGAAGAGGCAGTGTCTTCTTGAATCCTGTCTGCCAGTTTCACAAAGAATGACCTACTTTGAGAGTTGGGACCATATATGTTATACAAACTGATGAGGCTACCATTATGGCTTATTTTTAAATGTGACCATCTACCGTCTTGGTTGGAATCATGGGAAACTACCTGGAAGGGAAAATTCTTATGCACTAGGGTAATTACTCCTGCCTTTCCCTCTTTTGCGGGTGAACCAAAGACTTGTCCAACCCACAATTTACGCATCCAGAAGGAATCTTTGCATGTCAGGTGTCTCCTGACGGAAGACAATGTCTGGGCGAGATTTTTTCAGGTGACACAGGACTTTGACCGGTTTGGTTGGGGAGGGAAGCCCCTTAGTGTTCCCTGTGACAACCCTCATGTGTGAATGGAGGGGAGAGGGAGGGACCCAAGGAGCGTAGGCTGTGTCGATACAGAGGTTAAAGGGGAAACGTCACTCAGAGGCGCTCAGTTCAGACTACACTCTACACAGGAAGAACAACAAAATAACCTGTATAATACTCATAAACTGTACATCAAAATTTGAAAATAAAATAAAATAGGACACGCGGAGAGCCTGGGACTGTGCCACTCAGACTCTCCTATCGCGTGAGGGGACCTGACTTTTTTCTGGCACGGGGAAGGCGCTTAGGAAGAAGAGCCAGAGAAAAAAGGAGAGTAAAAAATAGAAACAAAAATAATGGCCTCCGCCAGCCTCCCTGCCAGAAAGAAGGGGGGAGAAGGTAAAGGCTCCCACTACATAACTTTCATCTGAATTAACCATGTATATGCAACCCATACCTAAAATCTGCGCAGCTAAACTAAACTAAACTGAGCAGCTAAAGTTACATGACATTTGTGGTATTGATAAGTGTCCAAAAATAGCAGTTACAAGTATTAATAAAAGCAATAGTAGTATTAATATTACTAATAATAACAATAGGGTCCAGGTATGCCACAGGCTGCAGCAACACAGGAATTACTCACGACCCCGGAACGTCAAGCAGTCCCGAATAGCTCTGGAACAAAAGTTCAAGTCGGGGAGCGTTGGGGAGTCGCAGGGAGAATGTGGGAATCCAGCGATTTCTGGCTCCAAGAAGGTGAAAGTCTTGGGGGGGGTGAGGACGACCCGACTCCACTGTTGGAGGGTGATCTGGAAGGAGAGGGCCTGGGCTCAGAAAGGAAACGAAGATTGTCTTCTGCCTCCTTTGGCGAGGTGAAATATTTCGGAGCAGCGTCCGACAAAAGAACTTTTAAGGTAGCTGGATACAGTAGCTGAAAGCGAATCCTCTTAGAGAATAGGAGAGAGCAGAGTTTGCTGAAAGCACGGCGACGTCTGGATACTTCCATTGAGAAGTCTTCAAAAATTAGTATTTTCTGACCTTCAAAAGCGGGTGGAGACTTCAGTCTGCAGTAAACTTTGAGGATCTCCAGCTTGTCATTGTAGTCAAGATATTTGATGATAACAGTACGAGGTCTTCTCCTCAGCTGATCCCCTTTTGCCTTATTAGAAGGGGGTTCAGGGCCGATACGGTGCGCCCTTTCAACTCTGCAGCCGTGTTTAATGCCCAGTACCTGTGGCAGAGTAGATTGGCAAAGGTCTTGTAATTCAGATTGCTTTATCTGTTCAGAAAGTCCCACTACTCGCAGATTGCTCCTGCGGGAGCGGTTCCCCAGGTCTTCTATATGGTCATAGAGGGAACCTTGCATCTTGCTGCAGGATGAGAGTTTGCGGTGTAGCACATCATTCTCAGATTCTAATTGCAAGATCTTGTGCTCCAGCTCCTCCAGCCTCACATCATGTGATAATATGTCGTTCTGTAGCTTGCTGAGGGCGGCTTGCAGAGTGGCTTCAATAGCAGCCTGGAGTTCAGGGGCTATGTGCCTGGCAACTTCTAGGGCTAGTTGCTTATAGTCCATGGCTGGGGTGGCTGAAGTTCCCTCTGAGGGGGTGGATTTGGTCGTTGGTGCTAACGCCGATGGAGCAGCTGATGGGGCCGCCAGGAAATCCGGGGCTGTGTCGCCGAGGCCGCGCCCGTCAGTAAGTGCCATGTGGTGGGACGCCATCTTGTTTTCCCCTCGTGGTGTGCGGGCAGGCAGGGGAGATGCGTCCGTCTGGCTGCTGTGGAGGACGTACCTGTCCATCCGCCTGTCAGCTGTTAGGTAAGGGTGCGCGACCCGAGCTGTGGGAGCCGATTTGGGCTGCCAGGACGGCTAATGTGTGGGCTGAAGCAGGGGGCCGGTGGGGAGCTCTGAATGCTTACCTCCTCATGTCAGCGCAGGAACCGGAAGTCTCCTCTAGTAGTCCCCTTTATCCAGGTAGTACCCCCTATAGCCAGGTTGTGCCCCCTATAGCCAGGTAGTGCACCCTTATAGCCAGGTAATAGCCCCTTATAGCAAGTTAGTAGAACCTTCTAGCCAGGTAGTAGCCCCCTTCTAGCCAAGTAGTGCCCCCTTGTAGCCAGGTAGATGCCCCTTATAGCCAGGTAGTGCCTCCTTGTAGCCAGTTAGTGCCCTTTTAGCCAGGTAGATACTTCTATAGCCAGGTAGTGCCCCCTTGTAGCCAGGTAGTGCCCCCATAGCCAGGTAGATGCCCCAATAGCCAGGTAGTGCCCCCTTGAGGCCAGATAGTGCCCCCATGCAGCCTGGTAGTGCCCCCTATCGCCAGGTAGTGACCCTTATAGCCAGTTAATAGCCCCTTATAGCCAGGTAGTAGCCCCCTTGTAGCCAGGTAGTGCCCCCTTGTAGCCAGGTAGATGCCTCTTATAGCCAGGTAGTGGCCCCTTGTAGCCAGGTAGTGCCCCTTGTAGCCTTGTAGTGCCCCTATAGCCAGGTAGTGACCCTTGTAGCCAGTAGTGCCCCTTACAGCCAGGTAGTGACCCCTATAGCCAGGTAAAGCCAATTATAGCCAGGTAGTACCCCTTGTAGCCAGGTAGTGCCCTCTTGTAGCCAGGTAGATGCCCCTTGGAGCCAGGTAGTGCCCCCTTGGAGCCAGGTAGGGCCCCTTTTAGCCAGCTAATAGCCCCATATAGCCAGGTAATGCCCCCTTTTAGCCAGGTAGTGCCCCTTGTAGCCAGGTAGTACCTCTTGTAGCCAGGTAGTGCCCTCTTGTAGCCAGGTAGTGCCCCTATAGCTAAGTAGTGCCCCCTTGTAGCCAGGTAGTGTCCCCTTGTAGCCAGGTAGTGCCCCCTTGTAGCCAGGAAGTGCCCCCTATAGCTA
>JAODAL010036359.1:0-41791 GCA_025379985.1 Phyllomedusa bahiana
AAAAATCAAAGGAAATTTGGATCTTGGAAATTGCCGGGAAATAGTTATTCAAATTCTGTAAGCGCTTCTCATTGGTCGGTAGAATCCAGCCAATCAGAATACGAGCGAAAGTGAACCATTGTAAGATATGGCGTAGTATTGACCAATCAAATGAAAAGGCGGGACAGTTCAAAATACAGTAAAAAATGCAGAAAAGAGCTGATTTGTTGAACTAGTGGGGGCTTGGCTATCCCGGCCAATCGGAGCGTGAGCTACTTTGTCTCATTGTAGTCTATGGAGAGATGGGGCACTGAAATCTCAGCTCCGTGTAAAACATTCTCTGTAAAAGAGCTAAAACCTTCTAAAAATATACATCACTCAAATCCCTAACAACGCGTTTCTCGCCGGGAACGGCGCAACATCAGTAATTGCGATATAGAAAATTGACGAGAAATACAGTAATTCAAATTCTTGAAGCTCTTCTCATTGGTCGGCAAAAACCAACCAATCAGAATAGGAGCGACAGTGATCTATTATACCCTATGGAGTAATATTGACCAATCAAATGAAACGGCGGACAGTTCAAAATACAGTAAAAAAGGCAGACAAGAGCTGAGTGGTTGAGCCCAGGCAGCAGATATGAATCTATGAATCCACCAATCATATGTAGTGCCTCTATTTTGAGTGGAGCAAGAAGGACGCGGTAGAAGGGCGCACTAAAAGTTATTACTGTCTATGGGAAATATTCTAGTACTGTGATTGGTTGGGGGGAAGACGGGCTAGTCCTGTTTAGCCAATCAGAGGGTGAGCTACTTATCTCAGCGAGATCTGTTTGTGATTGGCTAAGAGGCACGATTATTTGTGCCAATGGGAGAGCAAGCGACGCTCTTATGGGTTTTCTAATGCAATCTATAATCAAACTGTACATGGCAGAAATCAAATGATAAGATTCACGAAGTTGTACCGATCTCTATATAAAATGAACAATAATATGGGGGTAACGAAAATAAACAAATAAAAATGAATTAATTGAATTCATTTTTATTTGTTTATTTTCGGTTAACTTACTACGTTGTGAAGTTGCTAACAGTCATCAAGCCCGTTGTTAAGGCCTCAAGTTGATTGATAAGAGCTTAGCAATCGACTTCGGGGTCTATAGTATATAAGTATTGGGTAGAACTGAGTTAAATATATTAGTCTGGCCCTCTAAAACCATACCAATTTCTCATGTGGCCCCATGGGAAAATGAATTGCCCACCCCTGCCCTAGAGAGTTAAGGTAGTGCTGGAAAACAATGGTGGCCACACAAAATATTGATACTTTGGGCAGAATTTTACATCTTTTACTTAGGGGTGTACTCACTTTTGTTGCCAGTGGTTTAGATGTTGATGGCTGTGTGTTGAGTTATTTTGAGGGCACACCAAATGTACACTGTTCTACAAGCTGTACACTAAATACTTTATATTGTACCAAAGTGTCATATCTTCAGTGTTGTTCTATGAAAAAAATATAGTACAATATTTACAAAAATGTGAGAGGTTGTACTCACTTTTGTGAGATACTGTAGATCTATCCATTGAATCCAGTGAGCTGTCATCTCGAAGAGATATTTTTTCTTTCGCAAGTAATTGTGAACATAATAGTCCACCCTCCTATTCAGGAGGGGGGGGGGTTAAATCCCTCCCCGACATTCAACATATATGTATGTAATAAGCGCGTGGTGCCCACACTAGCATTCTCCTGCTCCTGGCTCAGTATTCCCACCTTACAGGTCCCCTTGATGAAGGCCAATTAGATTGAAATGTCTAACTGTGGGATTACAACTACCTTTTTTACTGTATTTTGAACTGTCCGCCTTTTCATTTGATTGGTCAATACTACTCCATAGGTTATAGTGGTTCACTGTCGCTTCTATTCTGATTGGTTGGTTTCTGTCAACCAATGAGAAGAGCTTACAGAATTTGAATTACTGTATTTCCCGGCAGTTTCCAATAGCCCAATTCCTGATGTTGCGCCGGTGATGGCGAGAAACTCGTTGTTAGGGATTTGAGTGATGTATGTTTATAGAAGGTTTTAGCTCTTTTACAGAGAATGTTTGACACTTAATAAAAACGATTTATTTACTAATACTCCACGCCGCACGGAGCTGAGATTTCACTGCCCCCATCTCTCCATAGACTACAATGACACAAAGTAGCTCACGCTCTAATTGGCCGGAATAGCCAAGCCCACGCTAGTTCAACCAATCAGCTCTTTTCTGCCTTTTTTATTGTATTTTGAACTGTCCCGCCTTTTCATGTGATTGATCAATACTTCTCCATAGGTTATAATAGTTCAGTTGCTGTCGCTCCTAGTTCTGATTGGTTGTTTTTGGCTCGACCAATGAAAGAGCTTATCAGAATTTTAATTACTCGTATTTCTCGCAATTTCCAATATCCCAATTCATCGATCAGTTGCACGCCGTTATTGAATTTTTTGTTAGTGATTTTATTTATGTATTTTTTTTAAGTTTGAGCTCTTTCAATAATGTTTTTACACCTAATAAAAACTATTTTTTTTGATTCATACTCCATGCCTCACGGCGAGCTTGAAGCTAATATTTTATTCTTAGTTTCGTGATCTTTATACATTATTTCCCCCGGTTAATTTTAAATGTATCAAACTTTTTCAATACCTTTAATCGCTTTAGACAGCTTTGATTTTTCTCTTTATATCCATATTCATTCATTTGAAAGACAACTCTTATTTTGCTATTCACTATAACTATGTTATAATGATTCTCGTTGCTTTCCAGCCTGTCCTCGAATCTGAAATACATGTTAGGCGCGTCTCCGCACTGTGCCTCACATACTGCGAGGCGCAGGAACTTATCACCGCATGTATGAGCCACATACCTCGCTCGGGCGGCGAATCTTAGCGCAGTCTTCTGCGCCTTGAAGTCCCGCACTGCACCTCACACACTGGCGAGCGCGTTGGGACTTTACATCCACATGTATGTAGCGCACCTCGGGTGCCGAACATACATGAGCGCAGCTTTTCCCTTTCGGAGAGCACTGACGAAAACGTTCCTCCGACGCTCCGAGATCATACATGTCGCCCTAAGTGTCACAGAAAAACATTAACAGGCTAAAATAATTCAATCCTTTCAATGGCTAGCTGAAAACATTAGATCAGCGTAGCTATGGCAGGTACAGCGGTAGCAGCTGCTACGGGGCCCCCTTGACACATAAGAAGAAACCGGCACTGGAAACGGCACATGGTAACTGCAGGAGACCCCTATCATTTTTTGCACCAAGGTGCCGAACAATGTCAAATTTGTGTGTGGCAGCAAGATCACCCCAACGGGAACATGGACGATTCAGCTGGCCAGGGGCCGTTCTGTTATAATGATGGTGCAGTGTAGCCAGGGAAGCCTATAGTCATCCTTTTAACAGTTTCTGGGCTCTATGGAGCTAAATTAAATGGGTCCCCACCCATTACTACTTCCTCTTTTTAACATGTCACTGAGACCCTTTTTTGATTAGGGCTTCTGACTAGTGTTGAGCGATTGCGTTGGCTATCGAAGGATCGAATCGATAGTCGAATAGTCAGACCCCGCTATCGATAGATTTTTCGATAGTGAGCATCGAATATGAGCGCGATGACCATTAAAGGTCAATGGTGAGAGCAACAAAACCTTCATTTATTACATACCCAAACAAGGCTGGAGAAGCTGAAATTAACATCCACAACTAGTCAAATGGATACGTGCTACATCTTAGGCAACACACATAGGTATAAAAGTCACAGAAAAAAAAGTCACAGACCATTTACATCCTGTCTTTGTACCACAGGCCTACCTTAAACCTGCAATCACCCACACAAAGTAAAAAGTGCCAGAAGCAGTATTATGTTGAACCATCATGTTACTTGAACTGGACATTTAATATCCCTGTCTGGAACGCTTCATGAGCCCCAAAACCTGCATGACCCCCCACATTTAAAAAGTGCCGAAAAAGGAGTCTTTCAACCACCAATTTATTTCGAACTGGGACATTGACTAAACCTGTCCTGGGCCCACAGCATGAGCCCCAAACTGCATGACCCCCACATTTAAAAAAGTGCCTGAAATAGGTTTCTTTCAACCTCCATTTTAGTTTCACTGGACATTGACTATTACCTGTCCCTGGGCCACAGCATGAGCCCCAAAAACCTGGCAGACCCCCACATTTAAAAAGGTGCCGTAAAAAGGAATACTATTCAACACCAGTTTTAGTTGAACAGGACTATGAGACTATACCTGTCTCTGGGCCACAGCATGACCCAGGGCTCGGAGTTACAGTGGTGTGCGTAAGCCCAGGCTGGCGTCCATCATCTATAACACCTAGGTAAAATGCCCTCTGATAACGCAGCAAACGAAAACTGACGAGCTGAAGCAGAGTGCGGAATCGAAGTGAGAGAACTCCACCTTCCACTGTACACAGTCCAATACATCTGTAGCAGCTGTCCCCCCGTAAGAGTGTGACCAATTGAAGCTTCTCACTTGGAATACTGGTGGTTAACGCTCATGTTACACCGCAGGTGCCCTTATCTTGGCATTCTTTATTCTCATTTTACTGCAACGTGCGGGAGGAATGTACTCTGACTTGTTGTTCTCTGTCCGTGCTTCCATACTCCAATGTCCTCTGAATAACCTACATCTGGTCAAGTTTTCTCCTGTACCGTCTCCCTTGTACAATTCCAGAGGAATTTTTTACAGCTATTTTAGTACATGCAAGTTTTTTAGTACTTTAATTCTAGAAAACACATTTTTAAAATAGGTATGAATCCCATCCATTCTTTGTTTCTCTTTTTTTCATTTATGTAAAAAATGGGTTTGTCTCAATACAGGATTGATAGCTAATTTAAAGCTCCTTGCAAAAACAAGATCATAACACACATAGCACATATGTGTCCATTAACACGTGTCCTAACCCTATTCCTGTTTCTGACATGCACCATCACCCATGACCACTCTTGACACTTGTGAAGAACAAATGTCTGTTAGAAACAACATTTTTAGAATAGGACCTGTAAGTATAAAGCTGCATTTACAGCAAATGCCCCCCATAAAAAAAATTCAAAGCATGACCCTTGAGCACTTTGGTCAATGGGGTGGAAGAACAAATGTCTGTTAGAAACAAAATTTTTTCTTGAATAGGACCTAGTATAAGCTGCATTCACAGCGAAAAAATGCCCCCAAAAATTCAAACTGTATGACCCTTGTGCCCTGTGTCAATATGTGAAGAACAAAAGTCTGGTTAGAAACATTTTTTTTTTAGAATAAATGACCTGTAGCAAGTAGCTAGCATGTCACAGCGAAAATGCCCCAAAAATTCAAATCCATGACCCTGGATCCACTTTGTCAATTGTGAAGAACAAAGTCCACCTGTTACAACCAACATTTATTTAGATAGGACCTGAATTATTTCTTCATTTCAAAGCAGCAATGCCCAAAAAAAATTATAAAAATGACTTCTCAGCCACTGTTTAAAAATAGGTGAGGGAGAAATGCCACTTAGAAGCCACATTACTGTTACAAAGGACCAATTATAGCTGTAATCTCACAGCTACATGACCCCAAAAATTTATAAAATATGACTTCTCGCCACTATTAAAAATTGTGAGGGAGAAATGGTCCACTTAGAAGCCACATTTCTGTCCAAAGGAACCATAATTTATAGCTGTATCTCTCACACAACATGTACCCAAAAAATTTAAATATGACGTCTCAGCCACCTATTAAAAATTTGTGAGGGAGAAATGCCACTTAGAAGCACATTTCTGTTCCAAAGGTACCATAATTATAGCTGTAACTCCAGCAAACATGACCCCAAAAAAACAAATTATAAATAATGACTTCTCAGCCACTAATTAAAAATTGTGAGGGAAAATGCCACTTAGAAGTCACATTTCAAGTTCCAAAGGACCATGATTATTCTGCTGATATCCTTCTCACAGCAACTGACCTCAACAAAACCATTGACAATGGCGAGAAACTTCTTAAGATAAAGTGAGTAATGAATACGGTGTTGTCATGAAACCTTTGCTGTCTCTTTACAGTCTCCTCACAGCAAAACCAAAGCAAAATGAACTTTTTGGGAAAAGAGAATAACATTGCAGTAAGAAATGATCATTTTTAAAAAACAAGTTTTCCAAGAGGACCATTTCTGTTTGAAAAAGGAATGTGAATAAACTGCAAATATCGGTTGACCTCCGCATTGGTCCACAACATCATCAATAGATCCAATGCCTGATTCATCTTTGCGATGAAAGTCCAAACATCCACAATATCCTTTGAACATCGGAATGCGTATGTCTGTAATGACTCCACCAGCTCTGTGCTGAAGGTCCGCTAAGATAATGGACGCTGGCTGCTGGCAGGACAACCCCTCTATGGCGATTAACGAGCCAGCTCGGCATTCGTCCCATATTTGGATACCCAGAAAGTCTATTGGGGGTTCCCGGAAGCACATGCAAAAACATCGGTGTTGGAGAGCGCAGATAGTCCATGCACCATGTCTTAAGCTGATCTCTGTTGTTTTGGATGTGTGCCTGCCATTGTATGCGTTGAGAGGTGGTAAACAACAGATTGGCCAAGGTCACCCATCTAGTCTATTCTGCCACCTATCCTGCTGCTGCCAGCTAACGCCTCATTCGCACTCTACTTTGCGTCATGTCACTGATTGTTGTTCACCCGTGACATTTGGGGAACGTGAGAGCATAGGGACGCAACAGGAATGTCTCCAGTTGATCAATCACAAGGTCTCCATTTCCTGCATTTACTCTCTATTTGGGGTGGTGGAAGGAAATGCTGATGTTTATGTTTTGTACCGGGGATCCAGGAGAGGTGGCCACCCATTAACTCTTGTCATATTTGATGGCATATGCGAGGATCACTGTAGAGAAATGAGCATCCATAGCACTCATGTGAGAGATTAGCCTTGATTTCCCCAAGCCATTCTGGGTCGAGGCACTAGCAAACTTGACTTTCCTCATCCGCCCCCTCCGCCTCAAATTCGCTCCACCCTCATTCCAAGGCTAGGACTCGGTAACATCGCGGTGGAGCAACATAATACTCCTCCTACTCCTCCGCTGCCACCGGCACAGCTTCAACACAGCAGCTACTTGCCTGAGATGATGCACCTGAGTGCTGATGCCCACCAGTTTGCACTAGGCTCTGGACCCCGAAGCACTTGCCTAATGAGACCGATAAATTTGTGAAACTGTCGGGCCTTGTGATTAGACGGAGAAAAGGCACCTGTGTCCGCATCTGTGTACCGTCTCCTCCTTCCGTCGCTGCGGGACCTGATTGTTTTCAGAGTGTCCAACGATCGTTCCAGAACTAAGATCACCACAATGCTCATGCTGACAAGGGCTTGTCCGCACTGACCATTTGTGGCTTCTTCAAAACTGGCAAGGAAGTTGCAGTAGGCTCTTTCACCTGCCTCACTCTCTGGTTACACACCCGAGGTCGCGTTCCGCTGCTTGACAGGCCAATGTGTCACTCGTACTGGTAATGCATTGCGCTGCTGTCACAAATCGCTGGAGCATGTGGAGGGTGGAATTCCAGCGTGTTGCCAACGCTACTCAACAATGAGACGTAGACGGGAGTTCCGTGATGTGACGCTTGCAACGGCAGCCAGGCGTGGACGTAGCAGAGGGTGCGAACAGCGGAAATGCGAACTCAGACCTCGAGCCTTCTTCAGCGGCAGTCCAGACCGGGTAGCTTCTTTAGAATTTCTGGACGACAAGGATTCATAACATGTGCCAGGAGCAAGGGATTGCTCCAGCCTATCCGAGATCCTTTAGGGCGGCCACAGATTTGTCGCCCAGTTTTTTCTTTATATAATTATTTTATTTTTTATTGGTTATCGCCGCACACCACCATTGCCTGGCACAAGTTTCTTGTCACCTCAGCCATGATCGGTCTCGTTGCATAGGAGCCGTCCACAGCTCCTAGACACTTTGTGTGGACGGTCTCCAAGGCGAGATTAATTTTCAACACGGCCAGGAGTCCCCTCTGGGCACGTGAATAGCCACCAGAGACCTGGGTAAAGACCCTGCACGATCCCTGCGGATTTGAAGGCATGGCTCCGAGCCTCGCAGAGCACCGTCACCCTCCAGAGACATCCTACCCAGCTCACCCAGTGAGCTGTCACAGAGATATAGCGGCCTTGCCGAGCTTACTAGTCCATGTTTCGGTGGTGTAGGGAAGGACTTATTCCGGACAACAGATGCAACAACAGCCTTGAAATTTTTAGATGGCACTGTGGCTATGGCCAGGGCTTGGATAGGCGCTTTTCTGGCGAAATGAAATGCCTGCTCGGCATCTGTGTATTGGGGTCCAGCGAAGTGCCATGGACGTGGCGGAACCCATCTGTGCGTGGGGGGGATTCCACCAACGGAAAGGCAATACTTTCCAAGGCCAAAAGCCTGGCAATGCCGACATTCAGGCATTTGCTTTGGTATGGTTTGGGTAAAGTGTTTCTTCTGCTCCCAAACCTGAAGACCAAAGGCTGCTGCTAGACAGGCCGCAGTACTGCGTGCAGGCCTTACAAACTGCGAAGTAGAAGGGTATGATGGGTCTTCTGGTGGTGGCAGTGGTATTGGGCGAAGTGGAGAGGCGAAGCGAGGCTGAATCCCTGGATCATGACTCTGAGAAACATGGGCAGCTGAGGAACGCTTGGTGTGTGGCGGAGGAGGAGGAGGCGGAGACAGAGGGTGTGACAGTGTGTTGAAGGCCCGGCGTCGGTCTGGGCCTTTTTGGCCAAGTGTTCCCTCCATTTCAACTCCATGCATTTCGCTGCATGTGACTAGACGAAGTTGGTGGTGGGTTAACCGACTTAAGGTTTCTTGCCTCTACTTAAGCTTTACGGCAAAAGCGAGCATATGACATAGCTGGGTGAATCAAGGCTTGCTCAAGAAGGCCCATGCTTGAGAGACCTGGACGCTATTTGAGCGGCGGATAAGGCGATGGGATCGGGGTTTGTCGCTGACCGTGGCATGCGAATCATATCAGCGGACTCTGCTACCGCCCTCAGTTTCCTTTTTGTGGCAGGACCCGTATTGACACTACCCCATCGTCATCCTCCTGTCCACTGAATGAAGCCCGCAAGCAAAAAATTCTGCGGAAAAGACCAGGATGAGATCCGCAATGTCGTCGTCAATACATCAACATCAAACACAGGTGACTTGTCGTCCTGTCTATTCTCATCAGAGCGTGTGGGCTACAAGCAAGGGGCACGCAAGGCGTTGCCGACCGCAAACAGGGATTTTTGCCGATTGACCGGCTTCCCTTCACCTCCTCTGATGGAAACAGTAACTGGGCTCAGAGCAATACTAGAATCACCCTCTGATCTTTTAACAAGCATCTGACCCCAACCCGCATTTTGTCACATCAAATAGTACTTCAACAATGGATATCCACATTGGTGGTACACTAGTAGACATTTGGTCTGCTTCATGTTAGGACAGATGCCCTGATGAGAATGCTGATGACGACATTGTGCCGTTGACTGCGAGGACGAGGAGGAAGACTGCTATATGCAGAAGCATTAACCACGAAGGACAGATTGGCGACGATGTTCGTTCACTTAGATTCACCAGGGCCCTGAACCCAGCGATTACATGCCTGACTGTCCTGCAACGTACGATTCCGCTGGCATGCCTGGTTTCGCCAGCACTGGAAGTAGAGCACCTTCTCTCGTACCTCTACTCCATGTGCTACCATCCCCTCTTGCTCAGCTTACCAACCTGCATCTTCGTCTCCATGTTCAGAAATAATAAAAATTTGAGAAGTATGAATAGTCTTGGAAAGTCTCTTATTAAAAGACGGCAATCACAGCTATTCTCAAATCCCTCTAATCAAAACTAAATTGCTGGATTTCAAATTTAACTAGCAAGGGTCTATCAACAAATCTGGACTGGCAAAAGTCCAAAAACCCACGGTATCTGTTATGTTTTTGGTATAATAAACGGTATTTTTTGCGACTTTTCAATTCACCTGTGGTGAATATATAATTGCTGTTTATAAGAATTTACGTAGATGCTGCGTCAATAACATATGCTGGGTGGCGACAAAATCCAAAAACACGTTACTGTTATGTTTTGTATATAATAAACTGTATTTTTTGCACCATTTCCTTGACCTGTGGTGAATATAGAATTGCTGATTAAGATTTACGTAGATGCTAGCGTCATGAACAGATGCTGGTGCGCAAAGTCCAAAAACACGTACCTGATATTATTGTTTTGAATAATAAATCGGGTATTTTTGCACCTTTCATTCACCTGTGCAGGAATAAAGAATTGCTTTTTATAGATTTACGTAGATGCTGCGTCAATGAACAGTGCTTAGGTGCGCAAAAGTCCAAAAACACGTAACTGTATATGTTTTGATATAATAACCGTATTTATGACACCTTTCATTTCACCTGAGTGAAAATAGAATTGCAGGTTTTTAAGATTTACAAATAGCATGCTGGCGTCACTGACCAGTGCTAGGGTGTGCAACAAGTCCAAAAACACGTACTGTTATGTATTCTGAAATAATAAACGGTATTTTTTGCACCTTTTCAAATCAACCTGTGGTAGAATATAGAATTGCCTGTTTTTTAAATTTACGTATATGCTTCTCACATGAACACTGCTGGGTGCGCAAAAGTCAAACAAAAAACACGTAACTGTTATGTATTTGATATAAATAACACTGTATTTTTTTTGCAACCTTTCAATTTCACGCTGTGGTGATATGAGAAATTTCTGTTTTAAAGATATTACGTAGATGCTGCGTCAATGAACATTGCTGTGGGTGCGCAAAAGTCAAAAAAACACGTAACTGTTATGTTATGATATAAAAAACGGTAATTTTTTGCACTTACAATTCAACCTGTTGTGAATATTAGAATTGCCTGAATTTTAAGATTTACGTAGATTGCCAGCTTCAATGAACAGTGCTGGGTGCAGCACAAGTCAAAAAAAAACACGTAACTGTTATGTTTTGATATAAATAAACTGTATTTTTTGCACCTTTCAATTCACCTGTGGTAATATAGAATTGCTGTTTTTAAGATTTACGTAGATGCTGAGCGATCATTGAAAGTGCGGGTGCGCAAAAGTCAAAAAACACGTAACAGTTATGTTTTGATATAATAAACATTATTTTTTGCAACCTTCAATTGACCTGTGGTGAATAAAAATTGCTGTTTTATAAAAGATTTACCGTTAGATCTGCGTCAAATGAACAGTAGCTCGGGTTGCGCAACAAGTCAAAAAAACACTTAACTGTATTATGTTTTGAAATAATAACTGTATTTTCGCACCTTTCAATTCACCTGGGTGAATAAATGAATTGCTGTTTAAGATTTACGTAGAATGCTGCGTCAATAACAGTGCTGGTGCTCAAAAGTCCAACAAACACGTAACAAGATATGTTTTGATATTAATAAACTGTATTTTTGCACCTTTCAATTCACCAGTGTGAATAAGAAATATGGCTGTTTTAAGATTTACGTAGATGCTGCGACAATGAACAGGCCTGGGAGCGCAAAAGTCACAAACAACACCGTAACTGATATGGTTTATGCGATATAATAAACGTATTTTGCACCTTCAAATTCACCTGTTTGACTATAGAATTGCTGATTTTAAGATTTTACGTAGATGCGCTCGTCAATGAACAGAGCAAGGTGCGCAAAAGTAAAAAAACACACGTAACTGATTACAGTATTGATAAAATAAACGGTATATTTTGCTGCACCTTTCATTCACTCTGTGGCGAATAAAGAATTGCTGTTTTAAAATTTACGTAGATGCCGCGTCAATGAAACAGTGCTGGGTGCGCAAAATCAAAAAACCCGTAACAGAACATATTTATTTTAAAACAGCAACAAAAAATTAAAAAATTTATAGCCAAAAAAATTAACCAGTTACGTGATTTTTGACATTTGCGCACCCCAGACTGTTCATGCGTTGACGCACAGCGATCTACGAAAATCTTTAAAACAGCAATTCGAATATTCACCACAGTGTGAATAAAGGTGCAAAAAATACCGTTTAATTATATCAAAACATAACAGTTACCGTGGTTTTTTGACTTTTGCGCACCCAGTACTGTACATTGACGCAGCATCTACGTAATCTTAAAACACAATTCTATATTCACCACAGGTGAATTGAAAGTAGTCAAAAACATTACAGTATATTATAATCAAAACATTAACTTTACGTTTTTTTAGACTTTTGCGCACCCAGTACTGTTCATTGACGCAGCAATCTACGTAAATCATAAAACAGCAATTCTATATTCACCACACAGGTGAATTGAGAAAGGTGTCAAAAAATACAGTTTATTATATCAAAACATAACATAACGTGTTTTTTGACTATTGCGCACCCATACTGAGTTCATTGACGCAGCATCTACGTAAATCTTAAAACAGCAATTCGTATATTCACCACAGGTTTAATTGAAAGGTGCGAAAATACCGTTTATTATATCCAAAACCATAACAGTTACGTTGTTTATTTGACTTACTGCGCACCCAGCACTTGTTCATTATGAACGCAGAAAAAAAAAAAAAAAAAAAAAAAAAAAAAAAAAAAAAAAAAAAAACATCTACGAAAATCTTAAACAGCAATTCTATATTCACCACAGGTCAATTTGAAAGAGGTCCAAAAATACAGTTTTATTATATCAAAACATAACATTACGTGTTTTTTAGAATTTGCGCCACCCAGCCTGTTCAATGACGCTAGCATCAACTAAATCTTAAAACATCAATTCTATATACACCACAGGTGAATTGCAAGGTGCAAAAAATACAGCGTTTATTATATCAAAACATAACAGATACGTGTATTTTTTTGACTTTTGCGCACCCAGCACTGTTCATTGACGCAGCAAACTACGTAGATCTTAAAACAGCAATTCTATATCATCACCACAGTGAATTGAGAAAGGTGCAAAAAAATACCGGAGTTTATTATATCAAAACATAACAGTTACGTGTTTTTTGACTTTGCGCACCCAGCACAGTTCATTGACGCAGCAACTACCGTAAATCTTTAAAACAGAAATTCCTATATTCCACCACAGGTGAATTTGAAAGTGCAAAGAAATACAGTTTATATATCAAAACAATAACAGTTACGTGTTTTTTATGACTTTTGCCCCCCCCGCTTTGTTCTTTGCCGCAGGCTTTACGTAATTCTTAAAACAGCAATTCAATATTCACCACAGGTGAATTGAAAGGTGCAAAAAATACCGTTTATTATAATCAAAACAATAACAGTTACGTGTTTTTGGTGACTTTTGCACACCCAGCACTGTTTCATTGACGCAGCATCTATGTAAATCTTAAAACAGCAATTCTATATTCACCACAGGTGAAAATCGAAAAGGTGCAAAAAATACCACGTTATTATATCAAAATCATAACATTTACGTGTTTTTTTGACTTTTGCGCACACCAGCACTGTTCAATGACGCAGCATCTACGTAAATCTTAAAACAGAAATTCTATATTCCACACAGGTTGAATGAAAGGTGCAAAAAATACCGTTTATTATACTCAAAACATAACAGTTAACGTGGTTTTTTTGACTATTGCGATCCCATCACTGTTCATTGACGCAGCATCTACGTAAATCTTAAAACAGCAATTCTATATACTCACCAGGTTAATTGAAAGTTCCAAAAAATACAGTTTATTATATCAACACATAAAAGTATACGTGTTTTTTTGACTTTGCGCACCCAGCACTGTTTCTTTGAGCAGCATCTACGTAAATCTTAAAAACAGCAAATCTATAATCATCAACAGGTGAATTGAAAAGTGCAAAAAATACCGTTTAATATACCAAAACATAACAGCATACGTGTTTTTTTGGACTTTTGCCCAGTCCAATTGTTGATAGACACCTTGCAAGTTAGAATTTGAATCCAGCAATTTTTGTTTGATTAGAGGGATTTGAGAATAGCTTGTGATTTGCCGTCTTTTAATACAAAGACTTTCCAAAACTATTCATACCTTCTCAAAATTTTTATATTTCTGAAATCATGGAGCGCAAATGCAGGTGGTAAGCCGAGCAAAGAGGGTATCAGCACATGGAGGTAGAGGTACGAGAGAAGGTGCTAACCTTCCAGTGCTGGCAGACAACCACGCATGCCAGCGGATCGTCAGTTGCAGGACCGTCATGGGCCTGTCATCGCTGGGTCAGGGCCCTGTTAATCCTAGTAACGAACATCGTCGCCAATCTGTCCTTCAGTGGTTAATGCAACTGCATCTAGCAGTCTTACCTCCTCGCCTCGCAGTCACGTCCACAAATGTCGTCATCAGCATCATCAGCCATCGGTCCAACATGAGCAGGCCCAAATGTCAACTCGTGTACCCACCACTGTGGATAATCAATTGTCTTAAGACCTCTTTGATGAAACAAAGCGTATGTGGTCAGAAGGCATGTAAAAAGATCAAGATGATGATTTAGTCTTCTCTGACGCCCAGGTACTGATCCCAACAGAGGAGGTGAAGGAAGCCGGTCAATCGGCAAAAATCCCGGGCGGTCGGCAACGCCATGCAGTGCCCCATGCTTGAAGCCCGCAGCTATGGATGCAGAAGTCAGGACGACCAAGTCACCTGTGTGATGAAGATGATGACGACGACATTGTCGGATCCATCCTGGGTCTTTTCCGCAGAATTTGCTTGCGAGCGCTCATCAGTGGACTAGATGTAAGGACGATGGGGTAGGTGTCAATACGGGTTGCCTGCCACATAAAGGGAGAGGGCGGTCGGCTAGAGTCCGCTGATATGTTCCGCCAGCCACGGTCAGCGCACAACCCACGCTCCTCCTTATCGCCGTCAAAATAGGTCCCAGGATAACCTCCCCCCCTCTCAAGCCTTGCCTTCTTTGAAGCAAGCCTCTGATTCACACAGCGATGTCATATGCCGTCCTTTGCCGTAAACGCATAAGTATAGGCAATAACCTTAAGTGGTTAACCACCACAACTGTCTATCACATGCAGCGAATGCAATGAGTTGAAATGGAGGGAACACTTGGCCAAAAAAGGCCAACCCGGCGCCGGCCTCCAACCCTGTCACACCCTGTGTCTCCGCCTCCTCCTCCTCCGCCACCACCAACGTTCCTCAGCGCCCATGTTTCTCAGAGTCATGATCAGGGAATCACCCCGCTTCAGCCTCCACCTTCGCCCAAGTACCACCAGCACCACAGAGACCCCATCCTACCCCTTCTCCTTCCGCCTTGGAATAAATGGGTAAGAAGATGAAGAGGATGTAGACGTATGGGAAAGAAGAGTTTGAAGACCTGCACGCCGTACAGCCGGCCATCTAGCACCAGCCTTCTGTCTTCCAGGTTTGGGAGGCAGAAGAAACACTTTAACCCAAACCATCCCAAAGCCAAAAGCCTGAATGTCGGCCATGCAGGCTTTTGGCCTTGGGAAATATTGCCATTCCGTCTGGTGGACACAGATGGGTTCCGCCTCGTCATGGCCCACGCTTTGCCCCCAATACCAGATGCCAAGTGCAGGCATTTCTTTAGCCAAAAAGCCATCCCTGCCCCCCCCTGGGGATGGGGGCCCCCACCCCCTCCCACAAAAAGCCACGTGCCATTAAAATTTCAAGCGCGTTTCTGCATCTGTCTTCCGGCAAAAGAACCCATCTCTCACCACCGACACATGGACAGTAAGCACGGCCAAGGCCGCTATACGTCCTGTGTTCAGCCTCACTGGGTGAGCTGGGTTAGATGTCTCTGGGGGTGACGGTGGCTCCTCAGGCTAGGCGCATGTCTTCAAAACCGCAGGGATCGTCGCATGATGCTCATTCCCCCCCAAGGTCCACTGGTGGCATCACGTGCCCAGAGACACAGGCCGTGTTGAAATTAATCTGCCTTGGAGACCGTCACACACACGGTCATGAGCTTGAGACGGCTCAAAGCAACGAGACCTGAGCACTGGCTGGGTGACAAGAACCTTGTGCCCCATGCATGGTGTGTGCGATAAGCGGGCGAAATCTGCTGCGCGCCTTAAGATCGTTAGGCTGGAGCACATCCCTAGCCTGGCACATGTCAGTAAACCTTGTCGTCCAGAAATTTCTAATAAGAGCTACCCGGGTCTTTGGGACTGCCTGCCTGAAGAAGGCACGAGGTCTGAGTTCGCACTTCCGCCGATCGCACCCTGCTACGTCCCGACTGGCTGAGCGATTGCCAGCGTCACCTCGGCCTCCCCGTCAACCCGTCTCATTTTGACGTGGGCAACACGCTGGAATGCCACCCTCCACATGCTCCACTATTGTTGCAGCACCCCCCGCGCAATGCCATTACGCAGTAGCGAAGTTGACACATGGCCTGCAAGCAGCGGATACGCGACCTCGGGGTGTTGAAACCACGCGAGTAGTGGAGGCAGGTGAAGAGAGCACTGCAACCATCCTTGCCAGAATTGAAAGAAGCCACCAAAATGGTCAGTGGCGGACAATGCCCATTCAGCATGAGCATTGTGGTAGATCTTAGTTCTGAACGATCGTTGTACAGCTCTGAAAACATCAGGTCCCGCCAGCGACGGAGGAGTAGACGGACACGATGCGGACACGGAGCCTTTCTCTCCACCAAATCCACAAGGCCCGACAGTTTCGACATATTTCATCGGTCTTCCATTAGGCAGTGGTTCGGTCCAGAGCTAGTGCAAGGTTGCGCATCAGCTCTCAGGGTGCATCATCTCAGCAAGTCAGGCCACTGTGTTTGAAGCTGTGCCGGAGCAGCGGAGGAGGAGAGGAGGTATTCCTTAGACACCGATGTACCGACGTCCCTGCCTTGGAAAGAGGGTTGGCGCTAATTTGAGGCGGAGGAGGAAGATTGAGGAAGATCAGTTTTGCTAGTGCCCCTCGACCGCAGAGGCTCTGAGAATCATGGCTCCATCTCTGCACATGAGTTGCTTGGATGCTCCATTTCCTCCAACTGATCCTCGCATTAAGGCCATCAAAATGAACAAGAGTACTGGGTGGCCACCCTCCTGGATCCCGTTACAAAACAAAATCAGCCTTTCTTCCACCCCCCAATAAGTGTAAAATGCAGGAAATGGAACCTTGCTGATTGATCAACAGAGACATCTGTTTGCGTCTGCTTCACGTTTCCCCAAATGTCACGGTGGAACAACATCAGCGACATGACAGCAGTATAGTGCCATAGGCTAGCGGCAGCAGCAGTGCAAGGTGGCATGAAGCCTAATGTGTTGACCTCTTGGCAATCTAGTTTACACCTCACCAACGCATGCAATGCAGGGCCACACATCCAACACACAGAAGATCAGCTTAAGATCATGGTGTCATGATATCCTGCGTCTCAACACCGATGTTTTTTGCATGTGTTTTCGACCCAATAGACTTCTGGTTATTCCAAAATGGACGAATGGCCGAGCTGGCTTGTTGTTTCACGCCATAGAGGTGTAGTCCTGCCAGCACAGCGTCATACTAGCGGCACCTATCATCACAGCTTGGAGAAGTTCATACAAGACAAAACGCATCCGGCTTCCACAGATAATTGGATCTTTTGACTTTCATCAAGAATGAATCAGGCCTGATACTCTGATGAATGTTGTGGCCCCATTGCCGAGGTCACCGATCTATATTGCCATCTACTACACATTCCTTTTCAAACAGAAATGTCCTCCTGAAAACTTTTTTTTAAAATGAACATTTCATACTGCAAACTTTTCTCATCTCTTTCCACATTCATTTTGCGCAGTTTGCAGTGAGGAGACTGTAAAAGACAGCAAGTTTCATGACAACACCGTATTCCATTTACTCACTTTATCTAAGAGTTTTCGCATTGTCAATGGTTTTGAGGTCATGTTTGCTGTGAGATACAGCAATAATCATGGTCCTTTGGAACAGAAATGTGACTCTAAGTGGCAATTCTCCCTCACAATTTTTAAATATGTAGGCTGAGAAGTGCATATTTATAATTTTTTGGGTCATTTGCTGTGAGATACAGGTCTATAATTATGAGTCCTTTGGAACAGAAAATGTGGTCTTCTAAGTGAGGCATTTCTCCCTCACAATTTTTAGATAGTGGCTGAGACGCATTATTTATATTTTTTGGGGTCATGATTTTGCTGAGAATAAGCTAGTAATGTATGGTCCTTTGAACAGAAAATTGTGGCTTCTAAGTGGCATTCTCCCTCACAATTTTTTAATAGTGGCTGTGATAAGTCATATTTATAATTGTGGGTCATGTAGCGTGAGATAACAGCAATAATCCATGGTCCTTGTAACAGAAATGTTGCTTCTAAGTGCATTTCTCCTCACAATTTTTAACAGTGGCTGAGAAAGTCCCATTTTTAACTTAATTTTTTTGGTCAGTGCTGCTTGAAATCAGCATTAACTACAGTCTATTCTAAAAAAATGTTTTTTCTAACAGACATTTAGTTCTTCACAATTGACCAAAGTGGCTCAATGGGTCATGCTTTTGAATTTTGGGTGTCATTTTGGCTGTGACATGCAGCTATATACAGGACCTAATTCTAAAAAAAAATTGTTTTCTAACAGACATATTGTTTCTTCACAATTGAACCAAAGTGGCCTCAAGGGTCATACATTGAATTTTTGGGGGCATTGTGCTGTGACTGTGCAGCAATACTACAGTCCAATCTAAAAAAAGTATTTGTCTAACAGACATTTGATCTTCACAATTGACCAAAGTGCTCAAGGGTCCATCTTTGAATTTTTGGGGGCATTTGCTGTGACATGCAGCTATCTACAGGTCCTATTCTAAAAAATGTTATTCTAACAGACATTTGTTCTTCACAATTGTCAAAAGTGGCTCAAGGGTGATGTCTGTCAGAAACAGGCATAGGGAGGACACTGTTAATGGACAAATATTGCAAAATGACTTGTTTTTAGCAAGATCTTTAACAGAGCTACAATCCCAGGTATTGAGACCAACCCATTTAATACAATGAAAAAAAAGAGAAACAAAGACATGGTGGGAGTTCCATCCTATTTTAAAATGTTTTTCTAGAATATAAAGTAACTAAAAAACTTGCATGTACAAAAAATAGCTGTTTAAAAAAAAATACTCAGAATTGTACAAGGGAGGTACAGGAAAACTGACCAGATGTAGTGTAGATCAGAGGACCATGGAGTAAGGAGCACTGGACATAGAACAAAGTGACAGAGACGCATTTCCTCCACACGTTGAGTAAAATGAGAAAAGAATGCCAAGATAAAGGGCACCCTGGGTTGTAACAGGAGCGATTAAACCACCAGTATTTCCAAGTGAAGCTCAATTGGTCCACACTCATACGGAGTGGGCAACAGCGCTACCAGGTATTGACTGTGTACAGAGAGAAGGCTGAGTTCTCACACATCCGCTTCCGCACTCTGCTTCAGCACGACAGTTTTCGTTGCTGCTTCATCAGGGCATTTTAACCTGCGTGTTAATAGATAGGACCCATCACTGGGCTTTTCACCGCACTCCACTGTAAACATGCCCCTGGGTCATGCTGGTGTCCCAGGACAGGTATAGTCAATGTCCAGATTCAACTAAATGGTGGTTGAAAGACTCCTTTTTCCGGCACTTTAAATGTGGGGGTCATGCAGGTTTGGGGCTCATGCTTGGCCAGACAGGTATATTCCAATGTCCAGTGAAACTAAAATGGTGGGTTTCGAAAGACTCCTTTTCGCAATTTTTAATGTGGGTCTATGCAGGTGTTGGGCCATGCATGTGGCCCCAGGACAGTAAGTCAATGTCCAGTTCAACTAAAATGTGGTTGAAAGACTCCTTTTTGCGCACTTTTTAAATGTGAGGGGTATCAGGTATGGCGCTCATGTCTGCGTACCAGGACAGGGATATTCAATGTCCGAGTTCAAGTAAACATGATAGGTTCAAATCATACTGCCTTCTGGCACTTATTAATTTGTGGTGTGATGCAAGGTTTTAAGGTCAGCTGTGTACATGACAGGGATATAAAATGGTCTGTGACTTTTTTCAGTGACTTTATAACCTAAGTGTTGTTGCCCTAAGATGAAGAGCCGTATCCATTGACTGTTGTGATGTAAATTCAGCTTCTCATCCATGTTTTTGGGTGTAATAATGCAGGGTGTTGTTGCTCTCCCATAGACTTATGGTCTATCGCGCATAATCGATGCTCACTATCAAAAAATCTATCGTATCGGCCGACCTATCGACTATCGATCGATCTCGATGCCAACGCAATCGCTCAACACTATCAGAACCCTAATCAAAAGGGTCACAGTGACATGTTAAAAATAGTAATGTATTAAAGAGGGTGTGGACCCATTTAAATTAGCTCCATAGAGCCTTGAACAGTTAACAAGATGACTAATGGCTTCCCTGGCTACCACTGCACACCATTATAAACTCGGCCCGTGCCAGCTGAATCTCCATGTTCCCCGTTGGGAGGTATCTTTGCGCTCACCACATATAAGACATTATTGTTCGTGCCGTGGTAGCAAAAATGATAGGGGCTCCTGCCAGTTTACCATGTGCCGTTTCCAGTGCCCGTTTCTTCTTATTGAGTCAAGGGCCCCGTAGCAGCTGCTAATCACTGTACCTGAGACCATACTGCTACAGCTGATCTAATCTTTATCAGTTTATGCCCTTTGAAAGGATTGAATATATTTTAGCCTGTTAATTGTTTTTCTGTGACCTAGGGTCACATTTATGAATCTTCGGCGCGTCGGAGCGCTACGTTTTCGAAGTGCTCGAACGTTCGGAAAGCAGCGCCTCATGTATGTCGCACCCGAGTGCGCTCATACATGTGAGAGTAAAGTCCAACGCGCCTCTGCCAGTGCTGAAGGTGCAGTGCGGGACTTAGCGCAGAAGGACTGCGCCTAAGATCGCCCGCCCGAGGAGTGTGCGCTCATACAAGCGTGTGAAGAATTCCCTGCGCCTCGCTCAGTATGTGAGGCACAGTGCGACTGCGCCTAACATGTATTCCGATTCGAGACAGGCTGTAAAACAACGAGAAATCATTAAACATGTTAGTGAATAGCAAAAAGAGTTGTCTTCAAATGAATGAATTAGATAAAGAGAAAACAATCAAAGCAGTCTAAAACGCGATTAAAGGAATTGAAAAGTTCTGATCTCATTAAAATAAACGGGAAAATGATAATATCAGCTAATGAAATAAATATTAGCTCTCAGCTCCGTGAGGCACGTGGAGTATGAATCAAAAAAAAAATTGTTTTATATGTGTAAAACATTATCTGAAAAAGCGGCTAAAACCTTAAAAAAATACATAAATAAAATCACTAACAAAAAATCATAACGGCGCAACATCATGAAATTGGATATAGGAAATGACCGAAAATACAGTAATTAAAAATTCTGTAAAGTCTCTTCACATTTGGTCGGTACTTACTAATAAAACAACCAATCAGAATAGGACCGACAGTGACCCATTAAACCTATGGAGAAGTATTTGATCAATCACATGAAAAGGCGGGACATTCAAAATACAATAAAAAGGCAGGAAAAGAAGCAGATTGTTGAAACTCACTAGCGTGGGCCTTGGCTTATTCCGGCCAATTAAGCTTTAGCTACTTTGTCTCATTGTAGTCTATGGAGAGATTGGGGCAAGTGAAATCTCACTCCGTGCGCATGGATAAATATGTAAATAAAGTCGTTTTATTAAGTGGTAAAATATTCTCTGGAAAAGAGCAAAAACCTCTATAAACATTACAATCACTCAAATCCCTACAACGCTTTGTGTCTCCGTGACCGGCGCTACATCAGGAATTGGGCTATTGGAAATTGACTGGAAATACAGAATTCAAATTCTCTGTAAGCGCTTCACATGTCACAGAAACAACCAATCGAATAAAGCGACAGTGAACCAACTATAACCTATGGAGTATTTATTGACTCAATCAAAAGAAAAGGCGGACAGTTTCAAAATACAGTAAAAAGAGGGTATTTGTAATCCCACAGTTAGACATTTCAATCTAATGCCCTTCAAATCAACAGGGGAACCTCTAAGGCTCGAACATAGGTAGCCAGGAGGCAGGGAAATGTTAGTGTGTGGCACAACGCGCTTATTACAAACATAAATTTGAAAGTCCGGGGAGGGATTTAACCCCCCCCTCCTCCTTAATAGGGGGGTGTGACTATTATGATTCACAATTACTTGCGAAAGAAAAAATATCTCTCGAGATGACAGCTCACTTACTTCAATGGATATATCTACAGTATCTCACAAAATGATTACGAAACCTCTCACAGATTTTGTAATATTGTACTATAATTTTTTTTTCATAGAACGAACACTGAGATATGACACTTTGGTACAATATAAGTATTTAAGTTACAGCTTGTAGAACAAGTGTACATTTAGGGTCCTCAAAATAACTCACCACACACCATCAACATCTAAACCACTGAGCAACAACAGTAGAAGTACACCCCTAAGTAAAAGATGTAAAATTCTGCCCAAATTATCAATATTTGTGTAGAGCCACCATATGTTTCCACACTCACCTTAAGTCTCTGGGGCTAGGGGTGGGCAATTCATTTTCCCATGGAGCCACATGAGAAATTGGTATGGACTTTTAGAGGGCCTAGACTACTATGTCTAAACTCAGTTCTAAACCCAATATCCTATCTATACTTTAGGCCCCAGAGTCGATGCTAAGCATCTTAACAATCCAACTTGAGTCTTAACAACGGCTTTATGACTGTTAGCAACTTCACAACGTATAAGTTAGACCGAAAATAAACAAATAAAAATGAATCAATTATTCAATTTTATTTGTTTATATATTCGTTACGCCCCATAATAATGTTCATTATATATAGAGAATCGGTACAACTTCGGTGAAATCTATCATTGAATTCAGCCATGTATCAGTTTGATTATAGATTGCATTAGAAAACTCCAAAGAGCGTCACTTGCCTCTCCCATGGCCGACAAATAATCGTGCCTCTTAGCCAACTCTCACAAACAGAGCTCGCTGAGAAGTAAGTAGCTCACAACCCTGAATGTCTAAACAGGACTAGCCCGCTTCCCCTTCCCCCCAACCAATCACAGTACTAGAATATTTCCCATAGACAGCTAATAACTTTTAGTGCGCCCTTCTACCGCGTCCTTCTTGCTCCACTCAAACTAGAGGGACACTACATATAATGGTGGATTCATAAGATCATATCTGCAGCCTGTGTCACCAAATCAGCTCTTTATTCTGCCTTTTTTATGAATTTTGAACTGTCCCCTTTCATTAGATGGTCAATATCCTCCATATGTTATAATAGATCACTGGTCGCTCCTATTCCTGATTGGAGTTGGTTTTTGCGACCAATGAAAGAGCTTCACGAATTTGAATTACTTATATTCTCGCAAATTTTCTAATATCGCAAACTATACAGATGTTGCGTCCGTTGCCCGGACGAGTAACGCGTAGTTAGGGATTTGATTGATGTATAAAGTTTTTTGTTAAAGGTATTTTTAGCTCTTTTACAGTAGGAATGTTTTACACGGAGCTGATATTTCAGTGCCACCATATTCTCCATAGACGTACGCACGAAGACAAGTAGCACACGCTCCGATTGGGCCGGATAGCCCAAGAGCCCCCACTATTTCAACAAATCAGCTCTTTTCAGCATTTTTACTGTATTTTTGAACTGTCCCGCCATTGTCATTTGATTGGTCAATACAACGCCAAAATCTATACAATTGTTCACTTTCGTCTCCGTATTCTGATTGGCTGGATTCTACCGACCAATGTGAAGAGCTTACAGAATCTGAATAACTATTTCCCGGCAATTTCCAAGATCCATATGCCTGATGTAGCACCGTGTTTGATTTTTTTTAATGTGAGTTTATTTATGTATTTTTTTAGAAGGTTTGAGCTCTTTTTCAGATAATGTTTTACACCTAATAAAAACTATTTTTGGAATCATACTCCATGTCTCACGGTGCTGAGATGTATTTCTTTTGCTGAGATATATTTTTCTTCTAATTTTACGTTCTTGCTTCACTTTGCCTCCTCCGGCTTATTTAGACCAGCTTCAACTAGGTCTGCCTGTCGGAGCTGTCGAGCGCTGCAATGCGCCGCACTTTGCCGAGCCGCGATCATGCATGCCTCGGAGTATTCGAATGTGGTACATCTCACCCCAGAACGCCCAAACCGCGCCCATTGCATACCCCTTCATGTTAGGCGCTTCCGAAAGTGGAGAAGGTTGCGCCTAACACCGCATTACTGCTTCGACAGGGGATTCGGATCGATGAGGGGCCGTTTCGCCAGAAAAGGATTCACAACTCCCGATCATACTTGTCGCCCTTAGAGTCAAATTGTCTTCACTAAGATGTACGACATATCCACTTCAGTGTTGTGGATGGTAATTCCAGCTTCTCCTCCCCTGTTTCAGTTGAAAAATTATCTTCTCCCATTGATTTTAATGGGACTTGGCGATTGATCGAGGTAGAAAATAAACACGATTTTCTTTAAAATCCGCAATCTAATCAATCTAGATATTTTAACTTATCACTCATCACTACTAATAAATGTTGATTATGTCGCTGTTACAAGTTGCACTGCAGCCCATCCCATCAATCAAATTTGCACTTGCTTTTCATTGTACTGCTTGTTCCTTCCTTGGTTGCACATGTGGTGGTTCTCGCTGATTTATAGAGCATACTCCTGACCTCCCTATTTGTCCACAGCATGCCTTGACCTACTGCTTGTGACCTAATTACGAAAGAATTCCACCAGTCCTGGCCTCTGGCTTTTGACCCAATTACCTATTTATTTGCTCCTCTTGTTCCATGCTAGTAAGTCAGATGTGACCTTGAGTGACCCCATCAGAGGTGGTGACCTGGTAGTTACCTGTAGAAAAGTCCAGATGCCTGAACCAAGGTTAAAGGGTGAAAACCAGAGGACCCCTTTGACTCTGCTCCTCAACGTGGATCTGCACCAAATCTCGTGGCTGACCTGTTGGGTCCTCTAGCTAAGTCCAATAGTCATGGCAGGGAAATATCCTTCAAGGCACTTAGCTATTTTTTAAATCTGACAGTAGATTTGAATTAACATTTCATTGTTACCTAATATCAAGCTTTATCAAAATTGCTTGACATTACATCACTCATCATAGGAGCATATTGTGAAAATTTCTGACATAAATTACAGATGTTATAATCTGCAAGAGACATAGAAGTATATTTATTCCCCAAGTAAGAACATATTGTAGGTCTTTGAAACTTTTAAATGACTCTCATGAATCTATTTTTTAGCTTTTACACAGACTTCCATGACATGTCTATTTTTATCATTGTTCCACCTAGGGATCTCTTTAATAAGACTTGGTTCAACTGACTCTAATTCTATTTTCTACATGACCCTTTTTATGCTCAGGTTATCCTACTTGCTCAACTCTGACAAATGTTCTTAATGATTGCCTGCCATGTTGAAAGGTCAATTTGTGCTTCTAAGTCTCCTCGACCTTTTTGCTAATTCTGACACTGTCGATCACCAGTACCAGCAAGGCAATCACTTCTGTTATGGTGTGCTTCTATTACTAAGCCACACCTTTTTTCATGTTTTTTTTTTTCTTTTTAATTCTTCACTCCCTTCTTGTTAATTAAATAAAAAATAAGAAAGTGCTACAGCCCTAATTACAAATAACAATGAAAAGTATGTGTGACGGTTACCTCCTATATCTTTCTTATATGTTCTCCATGCTAAATCAGAAGTGCCTAGATCTCATACAAAGATCTAAATTTTTTACTCTTTCAAGTTCCATCTAAATGCTGGTTGAAAAATAAACTTTCGCGACAACTCTGGTCTCTTCGTAAGTCATGATATAAATAGAGATGGGCGAATTTCCCGAAATTCGTTTCGTTCACTTCGAGGGAAATTTCTGGGAAAAAAAAAATAACTTCGTTCCGAATTATTTGGGGGACGAATCACTTTTAAAAAAAGCTATTTCGGGCTGCACAGAGCCTGCGGGGGTGCTGTAGAACTTTGGGCCCAGCTTAAATACAGAGGGGTTGGTTTGGTCTTCTAAATGTTGTTTTTTTAGTATGACACGCAATGACTGCCCCCGCCTTAGAATGCTTCCTATAAATTCCTCGGCACTTAAGAGGGCAAAACGACCAAAAACTGAAGCGGGAATGTTCCCTGATAAAAGTCATGCCAGATAAAGCGGGAAAAAAAAAACAAGCTGAGAGCTCAGGTGGCAACTTTATGACAGAGTGTGGGGTGACGCGGCAGCCACAGCAGATGGGGTCAGACAGTGGCCAAGACAAAGGTCAGGTACGGCATCAGCCACGCAGCAGCATGAGGTCAGACAGGGCACAAGACACTGTGTAGGTCAAGCAGCCCCAAAAGAAAGCACATGAGGTCAGACAGTGGACAATGACACAGTTGTAGGTCAGGGAGCACCACAGCAGCAGCAGAGGTCAACGGGGCAAAATAAACCAGGTGTAGGTCCCCGGTAGCCCCCACAGAAAGCCATGAGGTCGGCAGTGGCACAATCACTTTCTGGAGGTGGCAAAAAAAGGAGTAGGCACAGAGTGGGTACGACACATGGGAGGTCACGGCAGAAAAACCACGGCCCAGCACATAGGTAGGGACAGTGGACATGAACAGTATTGGGTCCCCGGCAGCAGCCACACAGCGGCAGAGGTCAGACAAGGCAAAATACACTGTGTAGGTCAGGGCTGGGGGCCGCAGCAGCAGCATGGGTGGGCAGTGGCACAACCCTTTTTGGGAGGTGGCAAAAACGGGAGTAGGCCCACAGATGGGATATTGACACTTGTGGAGGCCCAAAAGCAGCACCACAGAGCAGCAAAAGGTCAGGCAGTGGCACAATAAAATTTTGGGGAGGTGGCAAAAAAAGGATAGGCCACAGGTGGTTTGACACAGTTGGAGGCACAGCAGCACCAAACCAGCAGCATGGGGAGGTCGGGCAGTGGCACATTGCATTCGGAGGTGGCAAAAACAGGGTAGCCACAGAGTGGGACAATGACACTTGGGAGGTCCGGCAGCCCCAAAACACAGCAGATGAGGTCAGACAGTGGCAAAAAGACCGTGTGTAGGTCCCGGCAGCAGCCCAGCAGCAGCATGAGGTCACGTGGCACAATGACCGTGTGTAGGTACGGCAGCAGCCCACGCATCATGGGTCAGACAGGGGCCAAAATGACAAGTGTGGAGGTAGGGCAGCACCCACAGCGCACATGAGGTCAGGCAGTGGCACAATGACATTCTGGGGGTGGCAAAAACGGGAGTAGAAACAAGTGGGCAATGAACAGTGTGTAGGTCAGGCCGCCACAGCAGATCTGAGGTCAGACAGTGGACAAGACGAGGGGGAGGCACGGCAGCAGCCCAAGCAGCGCTGGGTCGGGCGTGGAAAATACATTCGGAGGAGGCAAAAACGGGGTAGCCACAGAGTGGGACAATGACAGAGTGTGGAGGTTACGGCAGCAGCCCAGCACGATGAGGTCAGACAATCGCAAAATGACAGGGTGTGGGGGTCATGGCGCAGCCACAGCGCAGAATTTAGGTCGACAGTGGCTATGACACAGTTGTGGGGTACGGAGCAGCCACAAAAGCAGCATGAGGTGGGCAGTGGCACAATGCATTCTGGAGGTGGAAAAAACGGGGGGGCCGGTGGGACAATGAAAACGTGTGGAGGTCACGGCAGCGCCAGCGCAGCATGAGGTCGACAGTGGCACAAGACAGAGTGTGGAGGCCCCACGGCAGCACCCAACCCCAGCGCATGAGGTCGGCAGGGGCACAAAGACATTCGGGGGTGGCAAAAACAGTGGAAAAATGACATTCGGGAGGGGGAAAAAAAAACAGGAGTGGCCACAAGTGGGACAATGACCCCGTGTGGAGGTCAGGGCATTTGTACAGCGCGCATGAGGTCAGGCAGTGGCCAATGACATTTGGAGTTGGAAAAAAACAGGAGTAGGCAAAGAGTGGGATAATGACACAGTGGGGAGGTCCGACAGCCACGCGCACAGAGGGGCGTGCACACACATTTGGGGGTGGCAAAAACAGTGGCACAATGACATTCGGGGTGGAAAAAACAGGGTACCCCACAGGGGGGAATTGACCAGTGGGGAGGTTTCACGGCAGTGCTACGCAGAAATGAGGTCGGCAGTGGCAAATTAATTTGGAGTTGGCAAAAAACGGAGAAAGGGCCACAGGTGGGACAATACCGATTTTTTGTGGGGTAACAGCACGCCACACAGCAGCATGAGGTCAGAAGTGGCACAATGACCAGTGTGGGGTCACGGCAGCGCTACGCGCGCATGGGTCGGCAGTGGCACTTTCATTCTGGAGGTGGAAAAAAAACAGGGAGGCCACAGAGTGGGAAAGGGGAAGAGTGTGGGGATCACGGCACACCCAGCAGACATGGGCGGCAGTGGAAATGCGTTTGGGGGTGGCAAAAAAAAGCGTAGGCCACAGAGGGGGAAAATGACACGGTTGGAGGTCACGGCAGCACCCACACAGCAGCATATCGGGCGTGGCACAATGACATTCGGTGGTGGCAAAAAAACAGGGTACCACAGATGGGACAATGACACAGTTGGGGGTTACGGTAGCGCCAAACAGAAATGAGGTCAACGTGGGACAATGACGAGTGTGGGGTCACGGCAGCCCACAGCACACTGGGTCGGGCAGGGGGCACAATGACTTTTGGGAGGGGGGAAAAAACGGGGTGGGCCCACATGTGGGACAAGACACAGTGTGGAGGTAACCGCGCCACACCCAGCGGAGGTCAGCAGTGACACAAATCAGTGTTAGGTCACAGCAGCAGCACAGCATGAGGTCATACAGTGGCACAATACATTCTGGGATGGCAAAACATTAGTAGGCCACAAGGGCACAATGACAGAGATGGAGGTGCCCGGCGGCAGCAGCATGAGGTAGCAGGGGGAACAATGAATTCTGGAGGTGGAAAAAAACAGGAATGGGGCCACAGGGGGGCACAATGACACAGTATCTGGGTCACGGGCAGCGCCACAGCACAGCATGGGGTCAGAAAGTGGCACAATACATTTGGAGGTGGCAAAAACGGGAGTAGGCCACGGTGCCCCAATACAGGGGGTGGAGGAAAACGGCAGCGGGAGAAAAACAGATGAGGTCAGAGAGGGGCCCACAATGACACATTTGTGGGGCCGGCAGCAGCCAAGCAGCAGATGGGTCAGTGGGCACAATGACGAGTGTGGAATACCCCCCTGTAAAGAGGGTTTTGGGGGGGGCAGAGGGAAAAATGTCACAATGTGTGGCATCAGGGGGTGGCAGCATCAAATAGTGGCTGGGCAGGTAGTTTGAACCCAGACTCTTTTCACGTTTGGGTGAGGCGTTTGGCTGTGTATCTGACGCCTAAGGCTTTGGTGTGTGGAAAATCCGGCCAATCCAGCCTGATTCATCTTTACAAAGGTCAGTGTTCCACATTTCCCGTGGACAAGGGGTTCTCCTTGGGGTAACGAGGGCCCCCCGCCGCATGAACCCGCTTGATCCCACACTATGGCCGGGGCAGGACAGCTTATCCACTGAATACTCGGAAGTTGTGCCAAACACATCCATTTTTGGTGCCCCGTAGTCCAGCGGATCTTCAAAATGGGGTGGCAGGTGTTTTCCCAAGTAGGCCACACCTGTTGGTTAGGGTCTGCTCAGGTTTCTGTGCTGCGGGTGGCGGTGCCCTTCACTGGCGGGTGAAGGAAGCTGCTCATCAGTGGACTCCGACTTAGGTTGTGTGAGGGCGGGATGCCCCGGGACCCCTCCCCCCCTTTCCCTCGGCAGCCCCGGAGTTTACGTGAGCGCTGAAGAACCCCCCGTCAGACCCGTCAAGGGGGGGGATGAACCCCAATGGGCACGGCCCACTGACTTCGGGGATTTCACTATATATTTGAGTTTGTCCTCCCTCTCAATGCTTTTGGAAAAAAGGGTCCCATTTTGGGGACCGGTAGCGAGGGGTCCAATAGGGGGGAGGCCCAAAATCATCCCTCTGCCCGGGTGGAATATTCGCTGTCCTAGCCCGGGTAAATCGCATGCTGCGGGCCATTGCCAAGTGACTCCCAGGGCTCCCTGCCTCCTCCCACTGTATATGCCACGGGGCTTCGGGGCATTGCCTCTTTTAATTTAAAAATTTTTCTATATCAGTATAAACCCTTAAAACCCCGCTGCTATAAGGGTGCCTTCCAGCTCTCATGCATATATTAAACGTACAAGCTTGATACAAATTCTTCTATTGCAAAGAAAATTTTTTCAATTATCCATATAAATTTCCCGGACAGACATTTTAAAATTTAGACTGCGGTAGAGAAATTGAGCATGGTATACTTTTGATTCGCGGTCCCCGGGATTAGGCTTCCACGGAGGGTATTCCTTGCTCGGAGTAAGAGGAGATGTTTAAAAATTGACGACGCCACCGAACGCAACTTTCGAAGGGCTACGCTTCTTTTTCAAAGATGTGAGTTGGGGTATGCTTTTGTTTAAATCCACACGTATTAAAAAAAATTTTAAAAAAATAAACAACAAAAAACAACCAAGATAACATATTACAAAAATGCTCTTAATTATGTTTATTAAGACCTTTGGGGCTAAAGATTGCATCCTACTAATCCGTGCTTTTCGGGTTTTAGTAGTCGGGTTTAACCCCTTTATCTCCTTACATTTGATACCTCCAAAAAACACCAGCGGGGATCCCCTTACTCCGGGGTTGACTGCTTGAATGAGAGCTGGGAAATTTCTCCAATTTTTTTTCATTTTTTTGCTACTTTTTTGTTTGAAGGAACGAATAGCTGACTTAGTTCATTTTTTTCGATAGGATTGTCTTTTAGTTTGCCAAAATTTTACAAGACCGCAGGACATTTATAAGGTAAACCCTTGAGTGGAAATTTCATGTAAAAAAGCCGCAACTTAATTTCTGTACCTAAAGAGGATGGTTTATAAAAATCCCTTTTATAATGGGAACAGTTGGTAATCCCAAAAGGGAAAAGTACCCCTTCTTTTCTAATTTAATTGATTTTTTATATTATATTTTCTAATATCTGAAAATACCCAAATGTTACTTACGTCCCTCTCTTTTAAACACAAAATGTGGTGGCTCTCTAAAATTGTACCCCTGTCTGGATCACTACTTAAAAACTTTCCAATTTTTATGATGGTTTTTTTATAATGTGCTGTTTTATCATAGTGGAGATGAACAAAATTTATCCCTTTGATTTCAATTTGGATTTAAAAATTTTCTCCCTCATTGAAGGGGAAATGTCCTCTGCTTTTCCATTAGCTCTTTTTCACCATATCCGCTGTCTAAATTTTTTCTAATCTTGTTTTTTCTCTCCGCCATAAATCCTCATTAGAAAAGGGGTTTAGCCGTATTAATTCCCCCTTTTAAAAACCTTTAATGTAGTGGGTTTTTGAAAGCTCTTCGGTGCAACAATTTGTTGCGATCGATTGCTTTGGAATACAGTCCATTTCCAGTTTTTGTTATTTGGATACTTAACATCAAGATATTGAATTTGTGTTTTTTTCCCTCTGTGCTGTAAATTTTAAAAAGTTGATGTAAGTATTAAGTATTCGAAAAAAACTCAAATGGGTTTTTACCACGCCGATAAGGGAAACATCGTCCACATCGCCTCCAAGGGCGAATTGGTTTTAAACAATGTAAAAAAAGGGGTTTTTCTCCCCGCTAGAGACAACAATTTTGGGCCCCGGAGCAAAAGGGGGACCCCACAGAGGTCCCCCGTAATGCAGAAAAAAATTCTTGCCCAATCTGAAAATTTTTGTCAACACTAATCAAGTAAAATCTCAAAAATTAATAAATTCATTTGAAAGGGGGAAGGTCTAAATTAAACTTCCCTAACTACTTCTTCCCCTTCTACGGGATGTTAGTGTTCGAGATTGTAGTTTTAAAGTGCAGAGCAAATCATTCGGGTGGATTACATATTGGAGTTTTTTTTTTAGAAACTTTTTGGTATCTATGAGCAGGCGTCTCTTTTTTTTTATTTGGCTGAAGGAATTGGTCTACAAAACTTCCCCAATGGTCCAACAATGAATCCACTCCACCGGGTTGGTCTGTGGGGTTGGAAAAGGGATTTGTTACTCTGGGACGGTGTAAAAGTAGGACACGAGGTTATCTCTTGTAAGCACCCTTTTTTACCTTTTGAGATAATTCCCTTTTTTACTGCCCCCTAAAGTTTTATCTCCTGATTTTTTCTGATTGAAGGTCACTTAATTTTTTTAAAATGCTGTGTTTTGAAATTGATTTTAAAATTTTTTTACATAATATCTTTATCTAGATAAATGTGCGCCCCCCCTTTACGGTTTTCTAATAACAAAAAGACTCAGTCTTCAACTGTTGTATGCGGATATCATCTTTATTTTAAAATTGTTTTAATTTTTTTACTCCCTTCCCAATTTTGCTAACCCCATTAAGGCTGATTGGTGGAAGACCTCCAAAGCGGAAAGAAACCTCGGATCAAAGGTATTTTCTTACGTAAATTTTTTTTTGGGAATCCTATAATCCCGATTATTTTTTTTTGATAAAAAAAAAATTTTAAAACGATTTTTACAAATTTTAAATAAAAACCACTTCAAAAACAAACATGTTCCCTTTTTTTTGTATGGAAAAAAAATTTAATCCTTTGTTTTTGTAAGGTTTTCTGGGTTTTTTTAATTCCCTTTGAGGAATAATTAGCCAAAGACTTCTATGTCGTTTTTTCCTTCCTCTTCCTTTTACGGGTTTTATTTTGTTTTTTTTTCCCCAATTGGGGTGTCCACCCTGCGCCACTTCGTCTTGTGAACTTGTTTTCTAAAAAATCTTGATTATTTTTTTTTTTAGTTTCTGATCTCAATTGAACGTTCACGTAAATTTGGAATTAAACTGAAAATTTTTTAGGAGGGATTGTAAATTGTTTATTTTTTAAAAGTCCTTTGTCAAGTCTGACTTTTTTCGCTCGTCTGCCCTGTATATACTTTTATTTTAAAAAATTTTGGTATCTCTCTCAAATTTTTTTAATTTGTTTTGTAACATTTGAATTCTTGTTTTGTTTAAATTTTCTTTACTTTCTTGTATGTTCTTGTTATATTGTTCTAAAGGCACTGTTTTTTTATATTCTTCGTCCATAATTTTAATTTCATCTTCCAGTTTTTCTAAGTTACTTTGTATGTGTTGAACCGTCAGAAACATTAAGTTCATCGAATACTGGTTGCTTATCGCAAACCATTTTTCTTTATACTTATAGTCGTCTGGTAACAGTATTGGCTGCAATGGACTACGTAGTCCTCTTGGAATACGAGAAACCTTGATATACTCTGTGATGGTTGATGCGTGCAATCGTAGGTTCAATTCCTTTCTTTTTAAACCTTCCAATTTCTTTGAATAATCAGCTGTTTCATTAGTGGGCGCTTCCCATTTTAGCCCAGCGCTTTCGGCTTGCTTCAATATATTAGCTTTTTCAGCTTCGGTGAATTGAAAAAATTCAGCTCGTATACTTGTCAATTCGGAAATCCACTCATTTCACCAGACAATGCTTCTGCTCCAATGTCCCTTTCTGCTATCCTTGACTCCGGCCACATCCCCTTGTGGCTGTGCGCTGCCCGACGCGCAAGCTGGCCCTCTTTCCGACATGTGAAGCCCTTTCCTCCCCCGGGGTCCAAGTGCGGTCGGCTCATCATCTCTATTTGTGTTTTATCGTCCTGCTTTTCCTCATCACCGGTCTTGGTTGCAGGGGCTAAACCCCCACAACATGACCTCCATGCCACTTCAAATCTATACTTTGCCGCCTACACAAGAACGAGGATATTGGGCCCCTTTCTTCGTGCTAAGTAGCGTGACTGCCCTCCTAAATTGTTCTCTCGTATATATGGCGCTGACCCCCCAGCCCACATAGTAGTCTCTGGCTGGGGTTAACGGGGGGACAGAGGGGGGTTGAGGACAGCTGAGGGCCGCGCCCGCCCCCCCTTCCCAAATAAGGGTTGTGTTGATGTTCCCACGACTTTTGGCGGGGTTTGTCAGAGCATCTGGGGGAAGGGGGATGACCTAGTCAACCACTCAAAAAACCATTGGGTTGCTAAACAACACACGGCCGCTAGATGACAGGGGCAGTTGTGGCCTCCCCGAGTGCCCCCTGTGTGCGTCCCCTTGCTGTGCTGCAAACCTTTTATAAAATATAAAAGCAAAAAACAGTTTAATTTAAACCCTTCGGATAGAATTATGCTAAGAATTTCTTCTGTGCATGAAAAAACAAAGTTTTTTTTACTGGTTCAATTGCAGACATCGCTTAAATAACCCCTGGATGTAAATGCCAAAAGAATTGAGCAACCACAAATACTAGCTTTATGGTGTTTCAATTGTGTGTTTTCTACGCCACAAAAAAAGATAAAATTTAATTAACCTTTTTTTGGAATTAGGCTACAGGGGAAAAAGATATATGTTGGGGGTGAAAAAGCGGTTTCTTGGAGTCCCCCCAGTGAAAAACGCTTAGTTAACCCCCGGGTGTAAATTTGCGCCAAAGAATTGGCCACCACATTAGTACTTTTTTAGCGTGTTAAATGCGGTGTTTTTTACACCACCAAAAAGAGATAAATTTTTTAATTAACCTTTGTTGTGAATTTCTAAAGGAAAAAATGTTATATTTTGGCTTTTAAAATGACGGTTTCTTGGGAATCACCACGCTGAAAAACAAAAAGCTTTAAATTAAAACCCCCCGGGTTAAAATTGCGCCAAAAAAAATTGACCACCCCCAAACTTGACTTTTTAGGGTTTACATGCGGTGTTTTTTACGGACACAACAGATTAAAATTGTAATTAACCTTCGCTTGTGAATTATGTACAGGAAAAAAAGTAAAATATTTTGGGGTTGAAAATGACGGTTTCTTGGGATCACCACACTGAAAAACAACGGTTAATTTAACCCCGGTTAAAATTGCGCCAAAGAATTGAGCCACCACAAAATAGTAATTTGTTTGGTGTTACAATGCGGTGTTTTTTACGCCAAACAAAAGAGATAAAATTGTAATTAACCTTCGCTTGTGAATTTATGTACAGGAAAAATTTATATATTTTGCCGTTGAAATGACGGTTTCTTGGGATCACCACGCTGAAAAACAAACACAAAAAATTAAAACCCCTGGAGTAAATTGCCCCAAAAATTCCCACCAAAAAACTAGTAGTTTTTGTAGCGTGTTACAATGCCCGGTGTTTTTTAAAGCCACACAAAAAGAGATAAAAATTGTAATTAAAACCCTTTGCTTGTGAATTATGTACAGGAAAAATGTATAATTTTTGGCGTTAAAATGAGGGGTTTCTTGGGATCACCACAACCTGAAAAAAAACGCTTAATTAACCCCCTGGATGTAAATTGGCCAAACAATTGAGCCACCAAAATATAGCTTTGTAGGGTGTTAAAATGCGGTTTTTTTTACGCTACACAAAAAATAGAAAAAATTTTTAATTTAACCCTTTTGCTTGGTAAATTTAAAAGCTACAGGAAAAATGTATATTTTTTGGGCGTTAAAAATGACGGTTTCTTGGATTTCACTACAGGAAGACAACGCTTAATTAACCCCTGTGGAAATGCGTAAAAAGTTTGAGAGCCAAAAATTAAGTGGTTTTGTATTGAAAAAACGCTTTTTTCTTTAAAAAATACAACAGGAACGGGCTTAGATTCCCCTTGGATTTTCAATGTGCTGTGGTAGATAGGATTTAAATTATTGGTGCGTGGACCACATGGCTTTCAGATCCAATACCCAAAAAAAATCAAAATAGAACGTTAAGAGAAGCAGTTCTGAGACAAGCTGAACCCCCCAAACAAAAATCCTTTTTAAAAAAATGTTCTTCAGTAACAATCGCCGCGGGCGGGCCCCTTTCCCCTACAGTACAATGAGATCGGATGAGCTCCCGCATCGCGGGGAAATTATATGTGGGTGACGTCAAAAATCCCCGCCGGTCTCTGTTGGGGCACCCTTTTGACATGTAGCAGGCTTGCCGTTTTCCCCCCAAGTTCTTTCCCCGAACCCATGTGCTCTCAGCCATTTTATCAATCAAAAGCACACTTCATTCACCCGAAGTCCCCCAAACTTCGATTCGGTTTTAAAAACGAAGTTTTCCTGAATTCTAAACGAAATTCCATTTGTTAGAATCAATTCGCCCATCTCTAGATATAAAGGTACAAGAGACAAGAACTCTATAGCACATACTTTTTCAAAAAATTCTGTGCTCCCAAAAAAAACTTCTCAGGTTTTTCTTGTGTGTGTTGTTATGGATTATTTGTTACCTTAATCTGTTCATTATATTTGTCATGTATTTAGATAAGTGACTTACTGTCCTGTGGTGGCTGTCTTTATGGGTAATTTTACCTTCACCATTATATCTTACTATTCTCTAATGTATTCTCAATAAAATCACATTTTAGTACATGGTGTTAGCTATAGTGCTGTCATTTTAGGTGTTTTTTTCTTTTTTTTAATAGTATTTAGAGTTTACTACATGCCACATATTTTTTTCTTTCTGGAAAAAATTTTCCCTTTAAATATTAAATTTTTTTCTAGTGCACTGATGTATTAGATTATAATTCGAATATGTTTCGTGATGCAGCTCAATGCTTAACGGCAACAATAAAATGATAAAATAAATCTGATTAAAAATAAATTTTTTAAAAATATATGTAGAGAGGGCGAATTTTTTCAAAAGAAGTGGGAATTCGTTTTTAAATTTCGGAAAACTTTGGGTTTTGAACGAAGTCGAACCTTTTTGGGGACTTCGGGTGAAAAAAAGTGTGCTTTTTTATTTTTAAAAAAGGCTGCGAGCACATGGCGTTACATGGGGCAAAGAACTCGGGGAGGAAGAAGGGCATAGCCTGCATGACATGTGCAGAGATGAAGCCAATCAGAGACCGGGGGGGATTTTTGTAAACGTCACCGCACTATATAAGTCGGGGCGCGACGCTGGGAGCTCACACTCCTCTCACTGTACTGATCAGGAAAGGTGCTGCCGCGGCTGATTGTGATAGCTGTTACTGAAGAACTGATTTTTATACAGCGATTTTTTTGGGGGGTGTCTCAGCTTGTCTCAGAGACTGCTTCTCTTAATGTTCTATTTTGATTTTTTGGGGTATTGGATCTGAAGTCCAGTGTGGCGTCCACTGTGCTGCATATACATTTTAATGCTATATTGTCACAGCACATTGAAATATCCAAGGGGGATCTAAGCCAGTTCTGTTGTATTTACTTAAAAAAACAGCGTTTTTTACAATACAAATACCACTTTCATTTTTGGCTGCTCAATTCTTTTGCGCAATTTTACATCCAGGGGTTAATTAAGCTTTGTTTTTTGCTGTTGGTGACTCCAAGAAACCGTCTTTTTCACCGCCAAAAAATATACGTTTTCCTGTAGCCTAATTCACAAGCGAGGGGTTTAAATTTCAATTTTTTCTCTTGTTGTGTTTGGTAGAATACACGCCATTGTAAACGCTAAAAGCTCGTAGTTTGGGGGTTGCTCAATTGTTTTGGCGCAATTTACATCCAGGGGTTAAATTTAAATGTTGTTTTTCTGCTGTGGGACAAAAATAAATCGTTCTTTTTCACCGCCAAAAATTACAATTTTCCTGTACCATAATTCACAAGCGAAGGTTAATTACAATTTTTTTCTTGTTGTGTAGCGTAGAAAAAACACAATGTAACACGCTACAAAGCTATAGTTTGTGGTTGCTGAATTGTTTGGCGCAATTTACAAACCCGGGGTTAATTAAGCATTGTTTTTTGCTGTGGTGACAAAAATAAACCGTCTTTTTCAACGCCAAAAATTACAATTTTCCTGTACATTAATTCACAAGCGAAGGTTAATTAAATTTTTTCTCTTGTTATGTAGCGTAGAAAACACGCCCAAATTTTAACACGCCCAAAAAAAACTAGTTTTTGTGGCTGCTCAAATCTTTGTGCGCCCAAATTTTCATCCCCGGGGTTTTAAATTTGCTTTGTTTTTCTGCTTTTTGTTGACAAAAAAAAACCCCTTTTTTTTTCACCGCCCAAAAAATTTCATTTTTTCCCGTATCATTTTAAATTTACAAGGAAGGTTTTTTTTACAATTTTTTCTCTTGTTGTGTTTGGGGAGAAACAGAAATTTTAACACCTTCACAAGGTGTAGTTTGTGGGGCTCAATTTTTTGGGGGCAAAATTTTAATTTCCCGGGGGGTTTAAATTTAAAGGGTTTTTTTTGCAGGTGACCCTAAAAAATTTTTTTTAAACCCCCAAAAAAAATTTTTTGTACCCAAAATTTTTTTCCCAAGGTTTTAAATTAACCTTTTTTCTCTTTTTTACTTAGTAAAAAAAAAACAAAAATTTTTAAACGGCCTACAAAATCAAAGTTTTTTGCTTTGTTTTTGGGGGCAATTTAATCCTTCAAGGGGGTTTTTTGGGGACATTTGGTCTCGGGGGGGTATTTTTTGTTTTTCCCGGTTGGGGGGGTTTTTGAAAAAAAATTTTTTGGCCTTTTGGTATGGGGAAAGGGAAAAATTTTTATAAAAACGCGGGGCGTTGGATTTTGGGGGGGAGGGGTTTGGGTGCGGTAGGATTTTCATTTGAAAGGGCGGTTATAGGATTTTTTGACGAAATGGGGGGGTGGGGAAGGGAAAATTTGGAGGCCGGGGGGGAGGGTTGGGTATGGTTTAAAATTTGGGGGGTTGGTTTGGGGGGGGGGGGAGGAAAAGGGGTTGGGGGGGTATTTTGATTTTAAGGGGGGGGGGTAAGAAATTTTTTGGAGTGGGAAAAGGGGGATGTTTAGGGGGGACCCCTTTACCAAAGGGGGAAATTGGGGTTTTCCTTATGGGTTGGAAAGGGGGGGGGGAAAAGGGCCCTCCGCGGAAAAGGGGGAGTTTTCCTAACCCCCCGGGTTTGGGGTTTACTTGGGCCCCTCCGGGTGAGTGGGGGGGCGGCCCAAAAAGCTTCCCTTTTCCAAAGGGTTAAAAAGCCTGTTTGTGGCTTTTATATTCAGTAAAATACACGAGTTTTTAAACGGCACATACAAGTCAATTTTCCTGCCAATTTGTGGTGCGCATTTTATATCCAAGGGTTACCAAGGCTTCTTTTTGGGTTCATTTGTAGTAAATTACTGGGTGTTTATTTATCATATACAGATATCTTCATCAAACAGTAACATTTTAGAACAAACAGTATGTCAGACAGAGAGGTGGCAGGCTCTTCACCTGCGAGTGGCAGAGGCACAAACATTCCAGGCCCAGGTCGCAGCACAGCAAGGCGACGTCGTAGCAGGGGTCACTCGGTGAGGCCACAACTGCCGCTGTCTTTCTAGCGGCGTGTGCTGATTAGCAACCCAAGGGTTCTTGATGGTTGACTAGGTCATCTATTCCTCCCAGATGACATCTGACAACCCCAGCCAAGAGTTGGTGGGAACGTCAGACACAAACCTTAGTTGGCATGGCTCGGGAGCGGGTCAAGGCCCTACCTGTCCTCAACCCGCCTTGTCCCATCCGGTTCCCTCAGCCAGAGATCTCCCTATGTGGTCTGGGCTCAGCGCCACTATATAGCGAGGATGAACAATTTGAGGAGGGCAGTCAGCAGCTACTTGGCAGCGAAGAAATGGGGCCAATATCCCTGCTTCTTGCAGTAGGCGGCAACGTATAGATGTTGAGAGTGGCATGGGAGGTCAGGTTGTGAGGGGTCAGCCTCTGCCTACCGAGACCGGTGATGAGGCCAGCAGTGACGATGAAACACAAATAGATGATGATGTAGCCGACCGCACTTGGGAGCTGGGTGAGGCAAGGGCTTCATCATCGTCAGGAGAAGAGGGCGTCAGCTTGCGCGTCAGGCAGCGGCGCAGCCAGCAAGTGGGTTGTGTGGCCGTGCGTCAGCAGGATAGCAGCAGTGTGAGGTCGGGAGCCAAGCGGCCACGGGGTAAAAAACCTGCTTCGCAGGTCCAAGAAAGTAGCGGCACAGGGGCTCAGCGAGGCAGCGGCGGCAGTAGTCACTCAGTGCGGAGCGTTGGCGGTAAAATCCGATACTCGGCGGTGTGGCAGTTCTTTGCTAAGACACCGGAGGAGCCGAATATGGGTATATGTAGAATCTGTGGGCAGAAAGTGAAGCGTGGCCAGGGAGCTAACGTTGGCACCACGGCCCTGCGTCAACACATGCAGCGTCACCATCGGTGGCTGGGAGAAACGTGGCTCAGATGTGGTGGTCCATCCTGCCGCCGCCAACAGCAGCAGCAGCGCCAGTGGCACGCATGCCATTGCAGCCAGTCAAGGCTCCCACCTCTGCAGAAGGGAGCTGTTTCTCTTTGACATCATCTCCGGTCCAGATGCTCCTGCTCCCCGCTACTCATGGCGCCAGCAGTCGTTCAGCGAGGCGATTGCAAGAGACAACAGTATGCGTCCCAACCATCCTAAGGTGCAGCAGTGACCGTGCTCCTGTCCAAGTTGTTGGTACTGCAGTCCCTCCCTTTCCAAATAGTGGACTCTGCACCGTTCAGAGAACTAATGGCTTGTGCCGAGCCGAGATGGAGAGTTCCAAGCCGTAATTTTATTTCCAAAAAAGGCAGTACCAGCACTTCATAAATATGATAGACAGAAGGTGGTCAGTCCTTGAGCTTATCGGTTTGTTCCAAGGTGCACGGCAGCCGGCCGTCTGGAGCTGTAACTACGGTCAGGGCCAGTACAATGTCCTTTACGGCCCATGGGTGAATGTGCTTCCGCCCAGGCACCACAACAACTTGGACAGGAGCGCTCGCTTTCTCCTCCACGTGTCAAATGCGGCCCTGCGCCATGTCCGCCTCTCCCCCAACACCACCATTCAGCCTCCACAAGTATGCTCCATCATACACATGTGTAGGGCACAGCGGTGTCACGCTAGTTCTACACCTGGCTTGCCTCGGCGATCGAAGTCACACAGGGGAGGAATTGCTCCGCGTACATGCAGCAAGAAATCGATGTGTGGCTTTCTCCGCCCCAAACCCTGCAAATGAACAATGGTGACGGACAATGGGGGAACATGGTGTCCGCGCTGCACCAGGGGAGGTCCATGGCCTTCATGGCGCACGTGTTCAATCTGGTTGTGAAAAGGTTCCTGAAGTCTTCCACCGATCTTCAGAAGATTCTGAAAATGGGCATGGAAACTGTGCATGCACTTCATCCATTCCTACAAAGCCAGGAACACCTCCTCGAGTTGCAGCGGCAGAAGGCTCCCCCAACACATCTGATATGCGATGTTTCCACCCTTGGAATTCCAGCCTGCACATGCTGGACCGACTGTATGAACAGAGAAAGGCCATTAACAATTTTTTGATGATCCAGGCAGGACTAGAAGTACTCCCCTGTGTAACTTTGATGTCAGCCAGTGGCAGCTCATGCATGACACCTGCCGTTTGTTGAGGCCATTCGAGGAGGCCACGTTATTTGTCAGTCGCCAGGACTACGGGATGAATAACGTCATTCCATGCTTCATGTCCTAAAGGAACAGTTGTGAAAAATTCTGTCTGGGCAGGGGACTGGAGACGTGGCGACTACATCTGGGCCACATGAGTCGGTGGGGACTGAAATGGAGGAGGGGGGAGGACATTGGAGCAGAAGCATTGTCTGGTGAAATGAGTGGATTTTCTAACCAGGTGACAAGAGAGGAGGAGCAGAGCAGCTGGAGGAGGTAGATGGAGATGAGGACGACGAGGCAGATGACCCACAAGCACCGTGGCAACATACAGTGGAGATGGAGGCAGGGAGCCCCTCGGAGTCACTTGTGCAGATGGCCGCAGCATGCTTAAATTTGCCTGGCTAGTGACGCCCAATAGTAGCTCCGGGGGAAGG
>JAODAL010036360.1:0-41789 GCA_025379985.1 Phyllomedusa bahiana
GTATTATATTTTTTTTATTGAACCCTCTTCTATATTATATATCCCAGTCCCCCATTTATGAGGGTATCTCCTTCTCGGGCCATGAACTCAAGGTCACAGCCTACGCATATGATTTGCTTCTGATGGTTGCAAATCCGCGGCGCACACTGGCTGCGATATTTGCTGATTTACAAGACAAGGGTCCCATCTCGGGATATACGATAAACATGGACAAGAGTGAGGGTATGCTTTTGAAAGGCCCAGCCGTGCCCACTTGGTCTTCTGCTTATCAGATTAGATGTTGTGCATCGGCTTTAAAAATACTTGGGAATATGGTTAACAGATCGCCTGAGAATCTCTATAAGAAAAACTTAGGCGTATACCTGGAAAGAATACCAGCTACTCTGAAAGCACGGTCCAGACTCCCTCTTTCTTTTTCGGGGAGATGTAATTTTATTAAGATGATTGAATTTCCGCATTTGTTGGATATCCTACACATGCTTCCAATTTATCTGACCTAAGGATGAGAGGGACATAAATGCGCTATACCTAAGGTTCATATGGGATAATAAAAGAGTTAGCATATCGCTACACATTCTCCAACAACATAAATTAAATGGAGGGTTGGGATTCCCAAATATACGTTTATATAATTTGCCATCTCTGGCACGGCTTCTTGCAGATTGGGTGCAATCTTCCAACATCTTCACTGATAGCGCATTAGATCAGTAGTTTATCCCCCGTATTTCTCTGATAAACTTTTAACATCTACACTTCGGCGCAGTTCTGGAATCGGTGAAAGATAATGGCCTGCTGATGCCGATATGGTGTGCCTGGTGAAAAATAAGACTTCTTAAACATCTCAACGCGGATTACTCTAAACACCTATCTCTCCTCAATAATCCTGATTTTCAGGATGGGAAGCCTCACAGAACATTCACGATCTGGCATAATTTGGGCTTGAAACAGTTGCACCACTTTGTCCACTCCACCACGAGAAAGTTGTTCACGCTTTCGGAACTCCAACAAAAATATCCGCTAATCACAATCCCATTCTTTAACTACCTGCAGGTAACTAGCCATGTTGACAGGGTTTTGCGACACCTCAACCCGGAGGAATGGACGACCTTTGATAGTGCTCTGTTGTTTCCGGCAACGAGGTCTTCTCATTTGTCCAACATATACAAATATCTATTGGACCCAGCAGATTATAGCCAGTCTGGCTCGGGCTTGGGGAGGTGAAGGACGGAGATGATACTATGACACCCCACTTGATTCTCAAAGCGTTGGCAGATGCGTATAAGTTCCTTTCCTGAAATCGTTACACAGAAATGTTTTTAAACACAGCCCATAATGCATATCTCACACCGGTTAGAGGCTGTCATATGGGGAGATTTGCTACTAACCAGTGCTTCAGGTGTGCCGAGATGGGGAACGGATCTATACCATTGCTTGTGGGGTTGTCAGGCATTGCGTGGATATTGGGATCAGGTAACGAAGTTTACCAAGCAGTTTCTGGTATGATCATTTTCACCAGAGGCTTCTTGGGCACTTTTTGGTATTCTGGATGAGGAGACTGATGATTATACCAGAAACGAGAAACGCATTATACATATAGTTGGGGCAGTTGCCCGTAAAGCAATTTTACAGATATGGCTGCAACCTATGAGCCCCACATTTGCCCTTTTTGAGGAGAAAATCCGATTCTTGATGCATGGACTGGATCGAAGTGGCTTTGCACAAAGAATCTAGAGTTAGAAACTTTTTTAGGCTCTGGGACGGTTACATAGATACACTCCCAATGCTAACTAAGCAAAAATTATACACATTGGCTATACATCCTGGTATTTAGGGCATCAAATGAGTGGCCATGACCCCCTTAACCTAAATACAGGAAGGAATTTGCTGACAAATGAGGCTTGATAGATATGAGGGTTTCTTAATTTTGGAGATGGTGAGATGGAACATACTTCACTTGATCCGCTATATACCACCGACACACAACATGGGATGGACAGGATGGGACCCCTCATACCACACATGGGTGGGGAATTCTGTCGCCGATGTCTACTCCTGAGAGGCTGCCAAAGACTGCCAAGAAGAATGTAAAGAGTTATAATCTACGGATTGAGGGATGACGCATAATTAATGCACGCATGTTGTTGTTTATACCGATTTATTTAATAATTTTGCTTAATGATAACTTAATTACATTGTTACTTTACATAATAACTTGTCTAGTTTGTATGTTTTCACTATGATTAAAAAAAAAGGAAAATTTCAATGTCTAAAAACTCATATGTACAGTCTTCTACATTCTGTTTTGGAGATTTTGGTATTACATGCTGATAATTTTATCTTGGCTGTTTATGTAATGTTTTGAAATTGAAAATGCAATAAAAATAGTTTTAAAAAAAGTTACAATTTAAGCAAAAAAAAAAAAAAAAGTTTTTGAGCCAGAATTGCAGGTGTGACAAATGGTGGAATTTGTTGTTCCTTAATAGTGTGGTTTACAGCTGAAATTCACTTTTGGCCATCTTTTTCTTTGCATCTAGATATAGCCTTCTTTAAATGGTGGTCCAAGATGGTGTTCCAGGATCTCCAAAAACAGTGCAATATATGTCTGGTATTGCATTGAAGCCCTGTTTTTTATTGAGGAAGCTGGCAATACTCTACTGGGGGAGGGAAGGGACAGGAACAGACCCTTTTTCCAAATCCTGAACAATATTTTTAACTATATTCATATTAACTTGATCTACATCTTGTATTCCATCCCAGAGCTGCATTCATAATGCTACAGGTTACTGCATGATAATGTTAAAGCGGTGTTTCCATCTTATAACTAATGTGTCTGTAGCCAGCTTGTAAATTGACACAGAAGATGGGGTTAGAGGAGGGAGTTAGTTGGGTGCTTGACTGTATTTGGACATCCCATAGAAATGAACAGGGAGTATTACACATGCGTAGCTGGCTCATAACTCGCTATGAGCTGCCCACCGTTGCAGAAGTAATGAAATTTGAAAAACCCATTAAATTAATGGGGTTGGTCTGGTTTATTATTAGAAATTATACTGAGGCACCTGGTGCCCTCAAAAAAAAACCTTTCACCTACGTTCCAGTGCTGCCACTGTCCACAGTTTCCTCCAAATCATCTGTTGATTTCTGGCTGCTGTGGTCGGCTTCACTGCTTGGCTGCAGCGGTCACGTGCCATTACCTGACGTCAACGCTGCAGTGGTCTTGATTCGGCTGCAGCGGCCAGAGGTCAACAGAAGAGCAGCAGAGATGGCAGACAGTGGCAATGTTGGAACAAAGGTGTTTTTTATTTATCAAACCACCAGTAGCCTCAATATTTTTCATGAAAGTAAACCAGACAACGCATTTAATACACGTCTAGCTCTTAGCTGAGCTCTTATAACACAATGATTTCTGCAGTATTGTTTTCTGATACAGATTACTGTGCTGTTTTAAAAAAAACTACATGTATCGGAATACAAATCAGCAGTTCATGCACTGCACAGACGGTGAACCTGCAGGGATCACTGGGAGATAAGAGATTGGTAGTGTTTGGAATGTAAAATGCAGCTTTGGATGATATAGGACAAGAAAGCGCTAAATTGGCAAAAAAAAAGGACACATTTTTATGTAGATGTAAACTAAAAAAAATTAAAGTGACCCTACTTCACAGTTCCAAATTCTCCTCCATGACCCTCCTTTTGTGGTTGGTTGTACTGTGACATATACTGCCACGTTAGCCACAGCGGCACACTATGCCCATGCCTTGTTTAGAGTTAAATTGATAATCTTTTAGAAGTCTGTTCTTGTGAAAATTGAAATCAGGCACCGATGTGATTTTCAATCACCAAAATATTAAAGCAAATTTGAAGCACTTTAGCTCCGAGATGCCATTATGAACAATTTGTAACATTCTCAAATATGTGGGCTTGCTGTTTTTCCCAAAATATTATTTTAAAATCATTTCATCTTCCTATTTACACTGCTAGACTTTTAATGTTACAAAATATTGTTGCCTCTGTTGTTCTCCTTGAAAATATATGAATTAATGATTAATTTACTAAATGGTGCAGTTGACTTGCCACTAGGAGATAATAGTCCGCAATAATTCAGCCAGCTTTCCTATTTGCACATGAATAAGAATATAATGACACTCCAGGAAAAGTGTAGGTAAATCATAAATAATATCTGTGTAATATAAATGTATTCATGTATAGGTCACATGTCCTTTTGAAATGAAAAACAATCTCATCCCTGTGACTCGGGGTTTCACGAAGCCCCGAAAGTCTATGTTACATTCATCAAATCCAAAAACACTTATTGTCCGTTATTCTACAACTGTTCCGTTATTTCCTTCAATGGGGCTCAATAAATAGTTGAACTGTGTGAAAAAAAAAAAATCCTTTTAAATTGTAAATATTCCAGTTAGTTGATGAGAATGCGCACGCTGATATTTTTTTGAACAGTTATTATTCTGCACACAATTGTATATCCCATATGTGAATTATTAACAATTGTTGTTTAGATTTGCACTACCTTAGACCTAATGACTTTTAAGTTTTTAAAGGGTTTTCCACATTTACTGGAAACTGAAAAGGCTTCTCTCCTGTGTGAATTTCTTTCAATTGTCCTTTTTTGTTAAAAGGGTTTCCCACATTCTGACATGAAAAAGGCTTCTCTCTGTGTGAATTTCTTGTGCAAACTAGATTGATTTTGTGTAAAAGATTTCCACATTCTGAACTGAAAAAAGGGTTCTCTCCTGTGTGATTCTCTTGTGGTAACAAGGATTTTATTTCTTGTAAAAGATTTTCCACATTCTGACAGAAAAAGGCTTCTTCCTGTGTGAATTCTCTTGGCAAACTTGAATGAATCGTGTAAAAGATTTCCCACATTCTGAACAAGAAAAAGGGTTCTCTCCTGTGTGGAATTTTCTTGTGTTAACTAGATTGATTTCTGTGTAAAAGATTTTCCCCCCCTTCGAAAAAGGAAAAAAGGCTTCTCTCCCGTGTGAATTCTCTATGTGTAACAATTTTTTTGTTAAAGGATTTCCCACATTCTGAACATGAAAATGGCTTCTCTCCTGTGTGAATTTTCTTGTGCATAACTAGATCTGATTTCTGTGTAAAAGATTTCCCACATTCTGAACAAGAAAAAGGCTTCTCTCCTGTGTGAATTCTCTCATGTGTAACAAGTTGTGATTTCTCTGGAAAAGATTTTCCACATGAAAAAGGCTTCACTCCTGTGTGAATTATTTCATGTCTAACACGATATCCTTTCTGTGTAAAAGATTTACCACATTCTGAACATGAAAAAGGCTTCTCTCCTGTGTGAATTCTCTTGTGTGTAACTAGATGTGATTTATGTGTAAAAGATTTCTCACATTGAGAACACAGAAAAGGCTTGTCCCCCGTGTGTCAATTCTTCTGTGAATAAGAAGACTTGAGTGTTTTGTAATCTGTTTACCACACTGACCACGTGGAAAGATTTTTCCCTTTTTTTGGCTTGTACGTGTGATAACCATCTATGGTGGATCTGGAGAAGGATGCTCATGATTGGGGGGATTATTCGACAGGTCTGTACTGTGACATCCTGGATGGATTCAGGGTATTGTGGGTTCCTCCTGAAGAGTGTTGCAGGATATCTTCTTCTTTATAAGTTAATGATGACATGCAGTTGTGGTCAGAGATCTCACAGAATTGTTCTGTTAAAATTAAAAATATTTTTATGATTTTTTTTTTTTTTAACCATAAAAGAGAAACATTTTATAAATTCCTTTTAGGCTGTAAAAACCCATGCAGTTTGTAATAAAGGGCTTTTCTCAACATGCCGTTTCCCTGACTTACAGGCAGTTTTGCACTCTGTCTCCTAAGGCTGTGGGTGATCCAAAAGCAGTGATTAACATATACCAACTTTAAGCCCTTACTCTGACAGAGGAGATTGTTATCTTGAACATAATTATAGATAAAGAGATGCTTTTCAGTCCTCACAGCACATGTATCTTTTGTTTACTGCAGCTAATTTTGTTAAATCTAATAAGTTCACTCAGAGCTCAGTCCCTGAGGTGACCTCACTCCCAGCTCTCTGCTGTCAGCTAATCAGATAACTGATATCCTTCTGTTAAGCAGGTTACCATAGAACTGTGTGTGCACGCAGCTGATAAAACGTCTGTTGTCTCATGACTAAAGTAAAATCTATTGACCAATGTATTTAGAAAATGTCTTCATTTAACAGTCCCTTTATGCTGAAAGCTAATCTTTGTAGTAATAAAACCCTATAAGTTATTTCTAACAAAGTCAATGATGGATCCAGAAGGACCCCCTATGACCACTTCCTATATCACGTAGCTCAAGCGGGAAATCTCTGTGATGCAATGGTTTGCTTGGTATGTAAAGTGGGATAGGCTGACTATATACGTATCTCTCATTGTTGTTATGAAATATAAAGGCTGACTTATAACACAACAGCAACCAGCCCTGCATATGGGCCCTGGAGCAGAGAGATGTGACTGCACATCTGCTGTATAGGACCCCTCCGCAGAAACCCTACGGTGTATGAGGGCCCAGAGCAGACGGATATCACAGGACCTCCGCTAACCCTATTGTATAAGTGCCCCAGTGTAGATGGATGTCACTGCACCTCTGCTAACCCTACTGTGTATGGGGCCCCGGAGCAGACGGATGTCACTGCACAGGGGATGTCACTGATACATAATATCAAACGTGGTATTCAAAAAATAAAGTTCCAAGTTCCAAGAAGAAGAAGAAGTTCTGGGTGATCAATGTTCAATGAACTGAGCTTTATCAATGATATTTATGAAGTTTCAGCTGTTCATATGATGAACTGGGCCAATATGGATCTTATCAACTCATCTTCAGAGAAAGATCTGATTGATGGGTGAAGTGTGATTGACATGAAGTGAGATTACAATCCTGCCATATTCTTCATCATTCTCTGCATAGAGAGACAATCATGTTATAATGTGAGGAGCAACTGCCCAGCCTGCATGAGATGTGACCCTGACGTCACAGCTGCTGGAAGGTGACTGGTGTTATGGTCCTCACTGAGACCGGCCTAAAGCAATGGAGCTTGTTCCAGCTTCCACAGATGAATGGGGCCTGGGTGCAAATGAATAAGTGTCCTATATGGCCTGTGACCATTCATCTTCTACAGATGGAGCTCATATTTGATGAACTTTTATGGACTTTGTTACCTCAAGGAAAGTCCCGAAGCTTTATTTTAGAGACTGTTCATGTTTCAGAAGGAGCTAAGCTACAAGTCAGAAGAAGACGTCGTTGAAAGGTTATAAGTTAGAATTTTTTAGGAATGTGAATAGAAAGTTATTGTGAGTCCAGCTTTAAGTAATAAGATTTCTTACTGAACCTCCATGTGTTAATATTATAAGCCGGGATTTTATTAGTATTGAGAAGGACCTTAGTCTCACAACACCCAAATCACGGTGATCATAGATCTCTAATCCTGTCATTAACTAAATAGATTTTTCCCACACTATAATTCTTACAATGTGATCACTTTTTAGCAAGGTTTTTGTGACGTGTTTTGAACAAAATACAGCAATCCTGGGAGTGTTTTTTTTATTTTTACTTTTTACAGCGATCACCGTGCAGTATAAATGACATGCTGGCTTTACTCAGCAGGTCGATACGATTACAGCGATACCCAATTTGTATATTTTTTTTATGTTTTACTGCTTTTACACAACAACAAACCTATAAAAATATAAAAATATATCCGGGATATCATGAAAAAACATATGTACCAAATAATGAGGGTACTACTCATTCAAATATACCAACCAACAAAGGAGAGACCCATGTAAAAATTTATCCAAACCTTTATTAAACATATGCAAAAATGTGTCAATACTAGAAAAAGCAAACAAAATTAATAAAAATACTATGTCCCCCACCCAGATAAAACCATGAATGTACAAGCACGGAGGTCTAGGGTCACGACTCCAAAATTTATAAAGTATATATATATATATAATATATATATTATATATATAATATATATTATAAATATATATATATATATATATATATATATATATATTATATATTATGTGCTTAAGGCATTGAAGCAAACAACTAGCCTCCTAATAGATATGTGCAACCAATGCAATGCAAATGGCAATATGATGTACTGTTACCATATCCTGGAGGGGGTGTCCGCCACAGAAAATGCTGCTGACAAATGCTCGTGCTGCCCAGACTTCCGTGCTGCCCCGATGCGCGTTTCGCTAACGCTTTTTCAAGGGGAAAAAGCGTTAGCGAAACGTGCGTCGGAGCAGCACGGAGGTCTGGGCAGCACGGACATTTGTCAGCAGCATTTTCTGTGGCGGACACCCCTCCAGGATATAGTAACAGTACATCATATTGCCATTTGCATTGCATTGGTTGCACATATCCATTAGGAGGCTAGTTGTTTGCTTCAATGCCTTAAGCACATATATATATATACTTTATAAATTTTGCTTTTACACAATAAAAACATTTTTATTCAAAAAGGGAAACATGTTTTTGCATCGCCACAGTCTGAGAGCCAGAACTTTTTTATTTATCTGTGTACGGAGCTGTGTAGGAGCTTGTTTTTTGTGGGATGAGTTGATGTTTTTATTGGTATCATTTTTGGGGGGACAAGGCTTTTTGATTGAGTTTAAATCCGATTTTTGGAAGGCAGGGTGAAGAAAATACTGCAATCCTATTTTTAATTTTATTTTTAACGGCGCTCTCTGTGCAGTATCCGTGACAAGTTAGTTTTACTCTGAGAGTCAATATTGGCGATACCCAATTTATATAGTTTTTTTTATGTTGAAGCGCTTTAAAAAAAGTGTTTTTATTGTGAAAAAAACTATTTATCCATCGCTATATTCTGAGAGGCATAACTTTTTTATTTTTCCATGTATAGAGCTGTGTAAAGGCTTTTTTTGTGGGTTGAACTGACGCTTTAAGTGGCACCACGTTAGCGTTTATATTAGTTTTTGATTATTTTTATTCTATTGTATGTGCTGCGGGATGAACAAAAATCACAATTCTAAGATTATTTTTTAATTTATTTTTTTATGGCATTCATCAGGAGGGTTAATTAACATGACAGATTTATAGGGAGGTTGTGATGTTTTTTTAGGCGATTGGTGTTTGTAAAGGGGAAAAGAGCGGTGTACGGGTTTTTATTTTTCATGTTTGTGTTTTACTTTTTTTTTTCTTTTTCAACTTTTATTTTATTTTTTTTTTACTTTTCCCCATAGATGATTAGTATCAGTGATTCTCAGATCACTGATACAATAGTTATCAGTACAGAGCAGGATTGCTACGTACTGGTCTCTATACCAACTGTCAGTCACTATGCCCGGCAATGCCCACAATGCATTTTGGGCATGGTGACATCACAGACAGCCTGGAAGCTTTAGTAAAGCATGTCAGGTATGGACACAGAGGCGCCGCTGATGAACCGATATCAGGCGAAAGGAGCTCCCTCCTTCTTTCTGAGCCTTAGCTGTGGCGATAGATTTCAGCCGGAGTGAGCTCTGGCCGTGGGTGATGCGGCTTGAGGCCAGCGGTAATATACTGCTGGTCCCATGTCGCAATCGTGCGGCACTCGCTTGTGATCCTGTGAGATGTACAGGACGTACCGGTACATCCTAAGTCAGGAAGGGGTTTATTTATGGCATTACATTTTTCCCCCATTGGCCACATTTAGAATTATCCCATTGATATTTTATATATGAATGTTTTTTATAATAATGTTGTACTTATAAAGATTATATATAGATATATTTTTATAGAGGGACCTTAAGAGGTCGCGGGTTTCTGTCACTAGATGGAGTACAGCGAGATACCTGCTACAGACATGCCACTGAAGACCTAGTCTCGGTGGGGGATAGCCATAGGATACCGACACATGTACAGTAGCTAGCATGGCTGCTGTGTGGCCAAGTATGGGAACGGCTATAGTGTTGGGTAGGTGGCTGTTCCCACGTTCCAGGCTTTTTGGCAGGTCCCTGGAGGCCTATAGAAAGCCTGGAACTGCAGTTTATTGAAGAATAATAATTAAAAAGCCAACAATTTAATGTCTCAGTTCAGACCAGTTGGAACAATGGCAATCAAATAAAAATCACTCTTGCTACAAAATTAATCTTCCTAAGTCAACGAAATTAGAGTTGAATCTTCCTTCTAACATCTTTTATATACTACCTAGGTAATAAACTTACCAAAACTTTATATGGAACATCAAAGGTTTGCTTTTATGATAAAACATTCTCCACATTCTGTGCAACTTTCCTCAACAAAGTTCACATTTTCTAAACATTTCCCTCTTGTGAAACATTATACCCTTGTGAGTTCTCTTATGTTTAACGAGACTTGAGCTCGCTGTAGAAGATTTTCCACATTCTGAACATGAATACGGCTTCTCTCCTGTGTGAATTCTCTTGTGTTTAACAAGACTTGATTTCTCTGTAAAAGACTTCCCACATTCTGCACACGAAAAAGGCTTCTCCCCTGTGTGAATTCTCTCATGTGTAAAAAGACATGATTTCTTCGTAAAATATTTCCCACATTCTGCACATGAAAAAGGCTTCTCTCCTGTGTGAATTTTCTCATGCCTAACAAGGTTGTTTTTATTTTGAAAAGATTTTCCACATTCAAAACATGAAAAAGGCTTCTCTCCTGTGTGAATTCTCTCATGTGTAACAAGATTAGATTTCCTTATAAAACATTTAACACACTCTGAACATGAATATGGCTTCTCTCCTGTGTGAATTCTCTCATGTATAACAAGACTAAATTTATCTTTATACGATTTCCCACATTCTGAACATGATTATGGCTTCTCTCCTGTGTGAATTATCTCATATTTTACCAGATTTGATTGGTCTTTAAACTGTTTCCCACATTCTGAACATGAAAAAGGCCTCTTCCCTGTGTGAGTTCTCTCATGTTTATCAAGCCCTGTTTTCTTTGTAAAAGACTTACCCCATTCTGAACATGATAAAGGCTTCTCCCCTGAGTGAATTCTCTTGTGTGTAACCAGATTTGATTTCTCTGTAATAGATTTCCCACATTCTGAACATGAAAAAGGCTTCTCCCCTGTGTGAATTCTCTCATGTGTAACTAGATTTGATTTTGACGTACACCGTTTTCCACATACTGAACATGAATATGGCTCCTCCCCAGTGTGAACTCTTCTGTGAGTAAGAAGACTTGAGCGTTTTGAAAACACTTTACCACATTGACTACATGGAAATGTTTTCCCCTCTTTATCACCTGTACTTGTGGTAACCATTTGTGGTGGGTTAGGAGAAGGCTCCTCCTGATTGGGGTGATTACACCACGGGTCTGCACTTATATTAAGCATCTGTGGTTCGTCAGGAGAAGGTTCCTCACCATCAGAGGGATTATTCAACAGGTCTGTACTGTGACATCCTGAATGTACATGAAGGGTCGTGTGGTTCTCTCCTGAAGAGTGCTGCGCAATATCTTCTTCTACTTTATAACTTAGTGAGGACATGCCTTTTCCTTTAGAGATCTTACAGGATTGTTCTGCAAAAATTTTACATCTTTTAATTTCTTCATTTTTTAAACAACAAAAGATAAACATTTCAAACCTTCCTTTTTAGCTGGGAAAACTCATGCAGCTTTTATTAAGCTATTTTTGGCAAAGCCACAGGACCACTTATTATGACCACTTACTACTTCCAACTTCTCATAACTCATGCAGGAATTCGCTATGGTGCGCTAGATAGGCTGTCTATACACATATCCCTCATTGCTGCTATAACTATAAGGGGCGATTTATAAGAATCGCAAAAACAGTTTGTGAGGAAAATTGACACAAAAATGACAGGCCACCCGCGCAGCTCTCATAACTCAAATTCACTCGCACAACACATGTCCCAGGAAGCCATCAATTAGGCAGGAGAGGGTCAGACCTGGATGACAAAAGGACAGAGAGGAAATCCTCCTAGGAGGAGGTCGGCGGATCAAAGAGTTCTCATTTAAATTTGTTAGCATCTGGCTCAGACTAATACACATGGGCACTCTCAGACCTGGACAACAAAGGAGCTAGGAAACAGCCGGGCACCGATATTTCATAAGTATTTATGGGAAAATTGCAGGTTCACCCCAGTTTCATATATTAAAATATGAAACTTCCCGCACTTATAGCTGCGTTTGTGGGGTGCAGGGTTAAATATAAACCCAAAGCTGGCCTTAGAAACTAAATAGGATGGGCATGTGTGGTACCAGGCCATAGCTTAGGCCCACCCGGTTCTGATGGTGCCACTAACTCTGCTCCGTCCCAATGCCCTGCCGCGGTATGACCTGGTTTTGGTCAAAAGCCAAAAAAAAACTGCATTGTAGACCGTCCCAGGGGTGTGAGTGGGACTGTAAGGGATGCGACGTGGGCTGTCCCAGTACTGTTATAAGCGGAAGCCCAGGTTTGCCCATCAATGTCTCATTGGAGGGGGGTATCAGACGCCAACATTCCAGGAACACCCCACACAGAAACAAGGCCACATTCATCCCCTGTGTCTGCCCAGCACAAAGTCAACCTAAGGTAATTAGACACCTCTTGCTGCCTCTGTTTGTAACCATATGTATCCGTATTTGCACCAATATCTGTATAGTATTGTCCCTATGTATATATTGTTTGTCTAATGTGCCATGCAAGGCAAATTAAATCTATGAACTTTAATCTAGGCTGGTCTGTTGTCTTGATCATCGATCTCACCTGCCGTATTCTTGGTCTTTAATATATAGCTACCCAAGGCTGGTTCCTGGCCTTGCTGTAAGTCTGTAATAGACCAGTCTTATAGCTAACAAGGAACTGGTGGCAGTCTAATGGGCTGTGTGTGGATAAACTGATCTTTCCCAGCTGTTCCGGGTTGTGGGGTATCCTATTGCACTCTCTGGCTCTCCCTGTGCCCGTGTGGACAGGGGTTAACTGTGAAACCATATCCTGCTGACCTTGTGCACCCCTAGTCAGGCCGTCGACTCTCTAGTGGGCATGGGCGTTTTCCCTGACAGATTGGTGGCAGCACAGCGGGATCAAGACAATAGTGTGTGTGAATGAGGGTCCCATGCTCCCAGACACTGAGGACTACCATCAGTGACTTTTGCTGCTGGGGTCTTAAGATCAGCTCAGCACTAGACAGTCTGAGTGCAAATACAAGGTGCTGGGTTAATTCAGGTTGCAGTGTTGTCAGTAAGCAAAGGTTGCAAGGATGGCTGGTCGCTGCAGGGGCAGAAATAACCAACCAGACAAAGCTGTTGTCCCGGAGAAAAAAAGATGCTGAAGTTAGTCAAGGCAAGGAGGAGCTCAGCCCAGACTAGGCTGGGGACCTTGATGGCGAGCTTCGAGGCGACGAGGGGTCCAGCTCGGGCTCCTCAAGGAGACAGTCGCAGACGGCCAATTCCGCAGTGGGCTGCTCACCCTCAGCTATTCTCCTGCAAGCTGCCCTGGCTAAGCTTGAGGCCAGAGACCTCGACTCCTACAACGCCCTCCTAACAGCTGCAGAACATCGTGAGCAAACAGTGGTGACAGCTGCAGAACATGGCGAGCGGGCCGAGGCAGAGGAACGCCCGCATGAGTGTGACCACCAATTGCAGATGCTCCAGCTACAAAAGGCACAGCCCACCTAGCCATTCAAGAGTCCCCTGAGACCCGAGTCCCACAGCTAAGGGCAGAGGACTTCCCCATGCTGGATAAAGATGGGGACTTGGACACCTTCTTGCCGGCATTCAAGAAAATTTGCCACCAGCACCATGTACCTGAGGACGAGTGGGTCCGATTCCTAACTCCTCAACTCAGGGGTAAAGCCCTGGAAATCACTGGGGATCTGCCTAGCGATACCAATCTGACCTATGAGAAAGTCAAGCAGGTGCTAGTCCGGCAGTACACTCGAACCCCAGAGATGTACAGGAAGAAGCTCCGGAGTTTACAGAGGGTTCCTACCGACAGCTGGGTCGACCACATGTGGGCCCTCCTGAAAACAGTTGACCAACGGACCTTGGGATTGGAGATCAACACCGTCCAGCAGCTGAAGGAGCTCATCGCGATAGAGCAGTTTTTGTGGAACTGCACAGAGGACCTCCAGCAGCACCTTCGTGACAGGAAACCACCGGGGGCTTCCGCCACAGCAAGGCTTGCGGGTGAATATGCCAACAATCCGGCATCGGAGGCAAGGAAGCACATCAGCTGGAGAAGGGTTAAGGGGCACATTGTGCCAGTTGTCCCTACCCCTAAGCCCAGGGGACCCCCAGCCCATGCTTCCACGTCCATGGAGGAACCCCTAACTCTGTCACCTTTGTAAACAGCCGGGGCACTTGAAGGCTGCAGGTCCCCAGTACCAGAAGGTCCCCTGTTTCAAGGCCCCCCAATGTTTTTTGTGTGGGTGGGGGGAAGGCCACTTGATAACTACCAGCCCGTCACTGTAAGCTGGGCTGTGGCCATGGGACTCCTGGACACCGGCGAGGAGATGACTGTGGTGCGGCCTGAGCTGGTGTCCCCAAAGGAGATGATACCCGTAAAGACTTGTACTGTCTCTGGAATTGGAGGCCTTGTGCCGACACTGTCAGTAGCCAAGGTGTATTTGGACTGGGGTACCAGGCAGGGAATGCGGGAGGTGGGGGTATCGCCAAACATGCCAGGCAGTGTTCGGTTAGGGACAGACTTGGGGCAGCTGGTGGCACATTTTTAGGCCCCTGAAGCCCCAAGGTCTGATCCCTCCAAAAGTAATGCGTTATCCACTCCTGTTAATAATGTGGACAGTGTTATTAACCTGGACACTGATGGGAGTGGGGGGGTGGGTGATATGATGTGTCCCTCTCCATCTTGTGGAGAGGAGGTGAGGTCAGCAGGCTGCAATGAGTCAACAGGGTGTGTCCAGCAAACTTGCTGGGATTTAATTGTCCCCTGGTGTGGTAGCAGAGGGGACAAAGAGAGGGCAGACAGCTGTGGTGGAGGAGCATGTAGACGAGGCAGGGCTCCAAGGTAAGGCCACAGGGCAACGTCTCCCCACAGCCAGGACAGACAGAAGGCAGACAGCTGCGGTGGGGAAGCATGCAGGTGAGGCAGGGCTCCTAGGAAAGGCCACAAACGGGATGCTGGAGGGCCAGGTTACGCCGATTGGACTGGTGACTTGTACAGACACAAAGGGGGAGGGAGCACCACTAGCGATTGCGGCCGCTGTCACATGCAGTGGGTGCCAGGAGGTCCCTCAGGGGCCCGACGGTATTCTCCCATTGACCAGATAAGTGCCAGGGTAGGTGAGGGCCTGGAGACAGGTACCAGGGAACTGACAGAAGACGTGGCAGTCTCATCCATTCTAGCCACGTTTAGTCAAGAGTTTCAGGCAGCGTTAGAGGCTGACAGCCTGAAAGCTCTCAAGGAGCAGGCGGCACAGCCTCCCTTGGACACAGACATCTTGCGGGTGGTCTGGGACCAAGGACGGCTGTACCACGTGACGGTCCAACTGAGTTCACCGGAGGCGTGGCCCAGGGACCGACGGTTGGTGGTGCCCTATCTGTTCAGGGCTGAGTTGTTGTGGATTGCGCACAAGATTCCGATGGTCAGACACCTAGGGATCACCAACACAAAGGACAGGCTGGCCCAGCATTTCTACTGGCAAAGATGGGGTCTGATGTGGCTGCCTACTGCCGTTCGCTTGACACCTGTCAGAGGATGGGGAAGGCGGGGCCGAGGCCCAAAGCCCCACTGGTACCTCTGCCCATCATAGACGCGTCTTTCAGGAGGGTGGCTATGGATTTAATCGGACTGCTGTCCATTCCCAGCAGCTCCGGGTAACGCTTCGTACCGACGGTAGTAGATTATGCCACTCGTTACCCAGAAGCTATAGCCCTGTCGTCCATTCGGGCCGACGAGGTGGCCACCGCCTTACTGGAGATTTTCTCTCAAGTGGGCTTTCCCCAGGAAATGCTCACTGACCGTGTACTGTGTATGGGGCCCGGAGCAGACTGATGTCACTGCACCTCCGCTAACCCTACTGTGTCTGGGACCTCAGAGCAGATGGATGTTACTGCACCTTTGCTAACCCTGCTGTGTTTGGGGCCCTAGAGCAGACAGATGTCACCACACCTCTGCTAACCCTACTGTATATGGGGCCTCAGAGCAGACGAAGGTCACCACATCTCTGCTCACCCTACTGCATATGAGGCCCCAGAGCAGACGGATGTCACGGTGTTGTGGAATGTATTAAGTGAAATATCTATTTCATCCACAAGATGGCACCTGTGTCTGGGCACACCCCGTTTGTGTCAAGGAAAATAAGTTGGAGAACCAAGATGGCCGCTGACGCTAACGTTTTTGTCTAGTTTGAACGAAGAGAGGTTGGGCACTAAAACTATACCTGATAAGGGGAACCGATAGAGATAGCGCATGTATGTCACGTTACCAATGGAATTTTTGCACATGGCACATAAAAGCCCTCTACATAACCTATGCTGCACAATAAAGATACACAAAGAGCTCACTGGACTGCAGGCTGTCAGTTTGGGATTTCTTTCTCTGACACGTGTCATTCAATACACTGATTTGACCACCCACTAGGACATCGAGCTCCTTTGCGTTTCTGTCTAAAACAACTGCACCTCTGCTAACCCTTCTGCATATGAGGTCCTGGAGCAGAAGGATGTCACCATACCTCTAATAATCAAGCTACATCAGCAGGAAGAGCTTCAGTTATCCTGGCAGTATCAGAAGCAGAGAGTTGTCTTCTCCGATGAGTCCCGTTTTCTGCTTCATGTAATGGATGGACATTGGCGTGTCAGGTGAAAAACAACAGAGAACAAACACCCTGCAACCATTGCTGGAAGAACACAAGCTGGTGGTGGCAGCATTACGATCTGGGGAAGGTTTTCAGGGTGTGCATTGGGCCATTCATTCACGTGCAAAGCATCTTCCAATAATTTAAGTATGAATCTATCCTTGCAGATCACATATACCCGATTGTCTCTCCAGGGCGGATGGGATCTTCCACCGAGACAATGCGATATGTCTGACATTGGTTGGACGAGCAGCAGGTTCCCGCGGATGGGGGTTCTCTCCCGCCCCCCCAGACGGGTCAGCAAACGGTGGAGCAGTGCTCGAAGTAGAGGCGGGGTTTAGCTGGAGCAGGGATGCTCCGCCCCTCTCCCAGCAATGCACGGGGTGGAGGGAGCAGGACAGGTGGGGCCCAGGGGAGGTGGGGAGTTTAATTGTGTGTGTGCCTGGGGGGGTACTTGTGTGTGTATGGGGGGATACTGTGTGTATGTGTGTGTGGGGTACTTGTGTGCATGTGATGGAGGAGTGTTTGGGGGTTACTAGTGTGTGTGGAGGAGGTACTTGTGTGTTGGTGTGTGTGCGCATGTGAGGGGGTACTTGTATGTGTGTGTAAATATGTGTAAGGATTTCAGTCTGTCTTCAGCGGCCTCAGAGGGTAGAAGTTGCCCCCTTGTCTCCTGTGCCTTGCTCCTGCCCCCTGTGGTCTGTCTCTGGCTGACTCAGGTTGCAGGAAACAGACTCTGGCAGTTGCCTATGGCAATTGCCTATTCAGCATCCACTAAAGCAGGGTGACGCTCCATCCCCCAAAGGTGGCATCCAGTTTTCCTATCATGGAAAGTTGGATGTTACCTGTGGGTGATGGGTGTTACCCAGCTTTCCTGGATGCTGAATAGGCTATCCAGCCTATGTATGTGTGTAATGTTTATTTAAGTTCCCATTTGCACTACTTCAGATTTGGTGGACTACGTCGGAATAACCTCGCATCTATTTTTTTCAAATATAATGGTTAAAGAGGGCTGTTGTCAGGGAGTGTTTATTCTGTTTACCTATGCAATTTGTGTGTGGGTTTTTTCCCCACATAATTCCAGTGATAGTAATGGAGGTATCTGATAGACGCCTCTCCATAACTACTGCTCGAGCTTGGCATAACCATAACCAGCCAAGGTAAATCCGACAGCTGCAGCCTGATATTATCAGAATGGGAAGGTCCATTGATACTGGTCCCTTCACATTCTAAAAATACCAGCACAAAGCCGCCCCAAAAGCTAACCATCACATTAGAGGGTCAGTTACCGTCTCTTCCCAGTAACCCTGGTGTGCTGACTACTATGGTAATAGTGACACAGGGTTAATGTCAGCCTTCAGATGACAGAAAAGCACTGCATGCTAACACCAAGCCCAAGCAGTAGTAATAGAGATACATCAGACGCCTCCATCACTAGCACTGGAATTAAAGGAAAAAAAAAAAACAGATACAAATTGCACAAAAAACCTTTTATTTAAATAAACGCTCCCTGACATCAGCCCTATTTAACCATTTAATGGGTACGGGGTTCTACCTGCGCAATATGATTCTGGGTGGTACAGTCTACAGCCACAGCACAATCTCTAAGAGGATGGTCCTATATTACCCCTCCCCAAAGAGACTGTAAGGTGTGCTCTGTACTCTCTTCTACCCCTTCCCCACCATTGTGTTATGCATCCCAGTGCCAACACAAAATACAACACCCCACAATTCTATAACCTCTCCATACACCATAGTCCTTTGACCTCCACCTATCACTCCACTTCACCTACCACACAACCTTTGCACCTATCACCCCATAACCTTTCCACCTGCACCTATCACCCCATAACCTCCCCACCCATCACCTTATGTGGAGTTTGTACATAGGTGGCCACAGGTAGTGAAGTGGCAAAAAATAGAATTCTAAGATGTTTGTGCGGTAAATTTTGCAGAGACAAGTTGTGGCCAGAAGAAATCATCATAGTGGTCTGGACAGGATGGAGAAGAAAAAGGAGTACCTATATGTAACTGTGTACAATGGTATCTACCATTATGTGGTGACTGTAGTATCGGGCAGGATAAAGTAAAACAGTCTGCTGAGTTTAGTATGTATTCAGGTGATTTTAATCGATAAAATAGTTCAAAAGTTGAGTCGTTTAGTTTATGTTTTACTGTCGATCATTGATTTTTTCCACGGAAAATAAAATGAATTGAATATATAAATCATTGACGTGACTTGAGTGACTCTACGCCATTGTTTGGGTGTGACTTTTGTAAGCTGCTTCCTGTACTTTGGGTGGCCAGCCAATCAGTGCAGCGCTCAGGGGGGGGGGGGGTCAAAAACACCCTCACTGAGGGTGTAGGGATCTCATTGCCTGCTAAAATCACATGACTCTGTTTTATATATGTCACTGTATCTCCATTTTCGATTATAGTCTGTGAACTGAACACACTGCTCTCTCTACTGTGCTTGGTTGAAAGGAAGCAGACACACCATTTCCCAGCGATTTGACAAAGGAAAAGCTGCTAGATAGATTAGTTAGGGTTGGGGTAAAGCAAGATTAGGGAATCTTAGACAGTAGTAGTTAGGGTTTTTCATATTGCTGACTGCATCTTTCCCATCTTTGTTTTGGAGCCTGTTTTGGGGAGACAGCTTGTGCACAAGACACTGTTAGGAAATCTTCCCTCAAAAGAAATCGCTGTGATTTACTAGTTTCTTGCAGACAATTTGATTCTGTGCCCAAAAGTTCCTTGCTGCAGTTTTGTGGGGGGCAGCCAGTGTACAAGACACTGTTCTTCCATAAGACCCCATTTCACAGATATTCCGTAGAAAATATTCTGTTTATAATCCTATTTGCCAGTGGCAACGTATAAGGATTCAAGAACACTTCGATTTGCTGTCTTTGGAGTACAGTTCTTCAATAAGAGACTGTGAACAAATCTTGACCTTTTTAATGTTTATCTTTTTGAACATGGAGTGAACTAGAGGTGGTAAGCGAGCAAGGAGGGGCCTAGGACGTGGAGCTAGAGGGACCTAGGACATGGAGCTAGAGGTACAAGACAAGGCACTCCGTCCAGTGCTCCGGAAAACACACATGTGAGCACATCGTCAGTTACAGGACTGTCAGGCCTGTCATCGCTTGGTCGGTTCCCTGTGAATCTCAGTACTGAAGAGTGTCGCCAATCTGTTCTTCACTGGTTAACACAACCTGAATCAAGCAGTTTTACTTCCTCATCCTCTCAGTCATGGCCACAAATGTCGTCGTCATCATCATCCTCATCATCAGTCCAACCTGAAGCAAACACAGCCCAAATGTCAACCAATGTACAGACCACTCCAAATAGTCCGCTCTGATGCACAATCGCTGATGCCCTCAGAGGAGAAGGAAGCTGGTCAGTCGGCAGAAATCCCGAGCGGTCAGCAATGCCTCGTAGTGCCTGTGGCTTCTTGCCTGCAGCTTGAGGATGTAGACTGTCAGGAACAGGAAGGCACCTGTGATGATGATGACCATGACATTGTGGATCCAACGTGGTCTTTTCAGCAGCAGCTTGCGAGCGCCTGGTCAGAGGAGGATGATGGGGTAGTGTCAGTACGGGTTCCTTACTCAGAAAGGGAGAGGGTGGTCGCACAAGTCCGCTGACATAAATCTGCCAGCCATGGTCAGTGGTGGCAGCGGGAATGCCGCTATTAGGTTTTCACTGTCAAAGAGGTCCAGATCCTGTAAAGCCTGGGCTTTTTTCCATCAAACCTCAGATTCGCCGAGCGATGTCATATGCCGGATTTGCTGTCAATGCGTCAGTAGAGGAAAGAATCTAAAAAGTTTAACCATCACAAACATGTACAGGCAGAGCATTAGTGAAAGCATGAGTTGATGTGGAGGAGTCACTTGGAGAATAAAAGCCACATAGGTCCTTGGCTTCCAACCACCATGACATCCTCTGTCTCCTCCTCTGCCACTTCCAAGACCAAACGGTCCTCTGCTGCCGATGTGCCAGAGTAGCATGAGCAAGCACCATCCCCAGTCCCACACACTGTCAGCCGATTCCCACCACCACCACCAGAGACACAGCCTACCCCTTCTCCTTCCACCAGTTTGACCTACAGGCCGTACAGCGGCTAGTCTGGCAGCCAGCCTTCTGCGTACTAGGGGTGGGAGCAGAAGAAACGCTTTTACCCCAACCATCCCAACTCCAAAAGCATGAATGTTGGCATTGCCTTTCCACCTGGTGGACACAGATAGGTTCCACCACATCAAGGCCCTGGCGTGCACCCAATGTCAGATGCCGAGCAGGCATTTCTTTGCCAGAAAAGCTGTCCCTGCCCCAGCCTGTCACATAGCAGAAAAGATCTGTGTCCACTAAAGTTCATGTCACTACAGACACATGGACTAGTAAGCACAGTCAGGGGCGTTACATCTCACTGACTGCTCTCTGGGTGAGTTGGGTGGATGACAGTGCCTCTGGTGATAATGGTGGGTCTCTGACTTGGCAGGCACTCTTCCACACTGCTGGGATGGTGCAGGGTCCAGATCCCCAACCTCCACAGGTAGCATCACAAGCCAAGAGAAACCAGGCCGTTCTGAAATTAATGTCTTGGAGGCCGTCAACACACAGGTCAAGAGTTGTGGACGGCTCTGTGCTCTGAGACCAATCAGTGGCTGGGTACTAAAAACCTGGTGCCAGGCAAGGTGGTGTGCAACGACGGGAAAAATCTCCTTGCTGCCCTTAAGATCGTTAGACTTAAGCACATCCCTTGACTGGCACATGTCATGAACCTGATTGTGTCGAAATTTCTCAAGTGCTACCCGGGTCTTGACTGTCTGCTGAGAAAGGCTCGAGGTCTTAGCTCACACTTCTGGCGTTCGCACCCTGCTTCGGCATGACTGGCAGTGTAGCAGCATTATCTGGGCCTCCCTGTCAACCATTTCATTGTTGACATGATAACACACTGGAATTTTACCATGATTGTGGCAGCAGTGCAATGCCATTAAGCAGTATGAAGTGTCGCATGGCTTAACGAGCAGTGGTGCGGACCTCAGGGTGTGCAGCCATAGAGAGTGGAGGCAGGTGAAGGATCTCTGCACCATCTTTGACAGTTTTGAAGACGCTACCAAAGTGATCAGTCAGGATGATGACATTGTCAGCATGACAAATGTGGTCATATTTTTACTGGAACAAACAGACACTCTGAGGCAGCAGGTCCCAGCAGTGGAAGAGGCGGACACAGATGTGGACACAAAGCCTTAGTCGCTGGAGGATGTAGAAGGCCCGACTGTTTCCCAAATTCATAGGTATTCTTGAGGCGGTGGTTCAAGGTCCAGGGCAGGTGCAGCACGGCACTTCAGCTCACAAAGTACAGCACATGAGTCTAGCCAGGGTTGTGGTGACGCTCAGAATGAGGAAGTGGAGGAGGATGAGGAGGCAGGGTTGGACACTGATGGTACCGATTTCCCTTCAGTGGTAAGAGGTTGGCACAGATTTCAGGAGGAGGAGGAGGAGGAGGAGAAGATCTGTTTAGTGCCCCTCGACCCCGAGGCTAGAGAGATCCCGGCATCGTCTCACACACCAGTGCTTGGATGCTGCATTACCTGCAACATGATCCACGCATCAAGCAATCAAAATGAACAGCGGTTACTAGGTAGCCATCCTCCTTGATCCACCTTACAAATCAAAAGTCAGCAATTTCCTTCCACCCACATAAATTGACAGTAGAATGTAGGCATTTGAGACAGTGCTCATTGACCAACTCGAGACATCTGTTGTGTCTTCTTCACGTTCTAATGTCACGGTGGAACAACATCAGCAACGTGGCAGCAGTAGAATGGCAAGTAGCCGTAGAAGCAGCAGCAGGCAGTGTGATAGAAGCCAACTGGGTGACATGTTGCAATAGTTTTTTACCACTTCCCCAACGCCTGTAAGGCAGAGCAGCATTCAGATACACAGAGACCGCCTTAAGACCATGGTCCATGACTACCTGCAGCTCAACCCCGATGTTTATGGACTTGGTTCGGACCCAATAGACTTTTGGGTGCCATAAGGGATGAATGGCCTGAACTTGCTCAGCGCGCCATAGAAGTTTTATCCTGCCCGGCAGCCAGAGTTATCTCTGAACGCACCATCAGCACAGCTGGCGGGGTGATAACTGACAAACGTATCCATCTTTCCCCTGAGAATGTGGATTGTTTGACACTAATCAAACTGAATCAAGCGTGGATCTCTGATGATTTTGTTGATGCAGTTGGCGATTTCACTGATAAGTATACTGTAGCACGTCTTCTTCCCATGTGAAATACAAATTCCATATTGAAAAAAAAAATCTTCCTATTGAAAAAACATCTTATTCTAAATACTAATTTATTTGTGCAAATTTTATTCTGAGTGTCCATAAGGTCTTTTTTGCTAGTTTTGGGGTCAGGCCACTGTAAAAGACACCGTTAGTAAAGGTCCTATTGAAAAAACATCTTATTCCAAATACTTATTTCTTCTTGCGAATTTTATTCTGAGTGTCCAAAAGATCATTTTTGCTGATTTTGGTTTCAGACTACTGTAAAAGAGGTGCCAGTAGTGCCAATAGGAAAGTACTTCTGTCAGGGGCCCTAAAAAAAAAGGGGCCCAGTGATATGTTAAAAATAGGAAGTAGTAATGGGTAGGAGCCCAATTTGATTTAGCTGCATGGGGCACTGAAACGGTTAATAGATGACTAACGGCAGCCCTGGCTACCACTGCACCCCCTATAACTACGGCCCTGCCAGCTGAAACTCCATGTTCCCCATTAGGATGTTATTGCTGCCACCACATATATATTACATGTTCTTGGGCCCTAGTGAAAAAAGTGATTGGGGCTCCTGCCAGTTACCATGTGCAATTTCCAATACCGGCAACTTCTTACGTGTCAAAGGGCCCCCTAGCAGCTGCTACCACTGCACCTCGTATACCTACGCTGTCCTAATCTTTTCAGTTACCTATTGAAAAGAATGAATTATTTTAGCTGTGAATTTTTTTCTGTGACTCTTAGAGCCAAATTGTCTTCACTGTGGTGTACCACGTATCCAATTTACTGTTATGGATGGTAATTCCAGATTCTTCTCACCTGTATAGGTATAAAAATTAACCAGAACATCTTCTCCCATAGACTGTAATGGGAATCGGTGAACGGATCGAGATTAAAAAAAAAAAAAAAAAAAATCGACACGGAGGGGGTGTGGCCTGCCATGAGAGGGTAGACACGTGCCTGGTGGAGCTCTCCTAGGGACACTCTAAAGCAAAGGGGCCTTGTGCCTGAAAAATGGGACCCAAAGGCAAGAAGCGCAGGGGGAAGCAGCTAGACCCCCTCCAAGACCCGGAGGTGCTAATCTCAAACTCTTTTACGCCGTTGGCGGGCCTGCAAACCCCGTCGGTGGCATGTTCCCCGGAGCAGGCGCCATCTTGGACCAGAGACGCGGAGGAGACGCAGGGCCTTCCTGATTCCCCGACGGTTCAGGGATCTCTGAGGAGCCGGCACATCGCTGCACAGTGGGCCGGGCGGCAGAGGAGACCGCAGCAGCCTCGCAGACCCGGCTACAGGAGTCGGCGGGAACGGAGAAGATAGGAGGCGGCGCTGGGACCCAGCGGCATCCGACGGGCGGCATTTCTCAGCAGCAGCTCAGCGCCGAGCAGAGCCAGCGGCAGTCCCTGCACCAAGAGAGGAGCCTAGGAGAGAGAGGACCGACCCGGATCTACTCCACAACTCCCCCAGCTTCAGGGGACAGGTACAGGGGTGCTGGTATGGAGGAGGAGGAGGCCTCAAGGTGGGGAGAACTGTCCACATCTGGGCTCAGAGTTCAGCCCCAAGTATCCCCAGAGCCGCAGAATCAACAGTCCCCTCAAGGATGGTAGACAAGGGAGACTACAAGGGAACCCCGGGCCCCTTCGTCCACATCTTCTCCCATGAAATGTCAGGGCGGGCTTAAAGGGAGCCCACAGATAACTGCTGCACAGGGGCCCATGATCAATAGCCCCCTAGACCATGGAGAGCGCAGTCTGCAGATGGACTGGCCCGATATAGGGCACGCCAGTGCCCCCTCCTCCCCTGCACAGTCCAACGCCAGCAGCAGGGAGTCGCAGACACGAGAAACAGCTTCTTCTCCCTTGCATATGCCGACAACTGCAGCCCTGTCAGCCCTTAAGAGTCACTCTGAGTTGCAGGCACTACTCTCCCTGCTTCCTGCAAAAAGCGATCTGGTAGCACTTGCCCAGGACCTGAAAGTCGCGTGGCGTTCTGATCTTCAACCGGTCAAGGCAGATGTAGCTGTATTGCAAAACAAAGTAAAGGTGTTGGAAAACTTCCAGGACACTGTGCAGCAAAAGTTCACAGATATGCAAGCAGCCATAGACAACCAAGCCTCTCTCCAGCAGTCCCTAATTGAGCATATGGACGACCTGGAAAACAGGAATCGTAGGAACAATGTCAGAGTGAGCGGTTTTCCAGAGACTGTTAAGTCACAGGACTTGTTTCCAACGCTTACAAAGCTCTTCAATAATATTTTGGGGAAAAATGCGGATGATGCTATTGAAATGGACAGGGCGCATAGGGCGCTACGACCGCCAAGTGTTGATGACACAAGACCCCGAGATGTGATTTGCAGTGTGTATCTTTATTCTGTTAAAGAAGCCATTATGAGGAAAGCAAGGGCCATTCCGCACTTTACATTGGAAGGCGCGAAGATTTCTCTGTTTCCGGATCTTTCACGACGCACTCTATGACTCAGGGCAACTATGAAACCTCTGTTGACTATTCTCCAGTCTCACAATATCACATATAGGTGGGGATTCCCCTTCGCCTTACAGGTCAGGAGAGGCGATGAGATGTTGTCGCTTAGATCTCCGGCGGATCTTCCTTCCTTTCTGTTGGCTTTGGAGCTTCCCCCGGTGGAGCTTCCAGACTGGTCGGCCATGTTCATGACTTCCCAAGTGGCGGGGTTCGATAAAGGAGGAGGCCCATCCAAGAGACTGAACTCTCAGATATCAGCTCTTCCGCAAAGGTTGAGGAAGTCGCCGCGGTCCCCCTTTGGTCGAGAGGATCTGAGGGATCGTCCTAGACGAAGTCTCCCGCTCCAAAAACCCTGATCAGTGATATCATGTCATTTCCTTCTGGAAGAGTCTTCAGGTCTACTGTTATTCTCTGGTACACTGCATGACCGGCCAGAAGCAGAAGTGCTGGTGATATTGCTTTCCTTCGAGTCACAACTGAGGGATCAGATGATGTTCATCTGTCACTATGAGTCCCATTTTAATTAGCAGGATATGAGGCCTCTCTCCGGGGGGGGACCCTCCCCCCTTTCCCATCCTTCCCCTTCCTCTCCCTTCTAACACCCCCTCTCTCCCCTGTTTCTTTCTTCCCAACCCTTTTTTTTTTTACTATCTCCCCCTCCCCTGGTGAGAAGACTCCCGATTACTTGCATGTCCCCAGCTATTTTCAGTTATCACGTGTTGCTCTTTGAAACGTGTCCTATGGATGCTCTCCTACCATTGCTTGGGAGATGCGTTATGATGTGGAAGTCCAGGCAGAGAGAGACGTGTTCTCTTCTGTTGCGAGTGTCTCGACTCCTGGCAGACATGGATCCCACATAGGGTTGGGTGCCAGTTTTGTACACTGGTCCCTAGCAGTATTTTTGCTGCATATTTCAGTTAGTTTGCCTCTGGCTTTTTCAGCTAGACTTTTGTTGGTGGTTTTTTCGATTTGGCGCTGTTTGCTGGTGGTTGTCACACGGCCTGGAGACATGTATCTTTTTTGTAGAGTCCTCTTTAGTTAAGTACCTCTTTAGTTAAGCTGTCAAAGATTAGATGGTAGCACTTACGGTAGCCTCCTTCAATGTGAAGGGGTTAAACGTCCCTGAAAAAAGGTCTCGTATACTCTACGAAATGCACAAATCTAAAGCGCAAATATTGTGTTTACAAGAAACTCATTTCTGTAAACAGCACTTACCAGGGTTGAAAAATAGATATTACCCTGTCTGGTGCCAGAGTAGTAACCCGGAGACGAAAACTAAGGGTGTGGCGATTCTTTTTCATAAGTCGCTCCCCCACCAAATCCTAAACATTAAGGAAGACCCAGGGGCCAGATATATTTTTATCAATTGCAGCATTCAGGGCACCAACTATACTATAGCCAACATCTATGCCCCAAATCAAGGACAGTTATCTTTTATTTCTAAAGTTTTGGATGACCTGACTCTTTTCGCCCAGGGTGCAGTGATATTGGGCGGGGATTTTAATGTGGCGATCAACCCTGATTTGTACACCTCCTTGGGGAAAAGTACTGGCCCGTTTAGCAAACTAAATAAAATTAAAAAACTTCTACATGACATGCAGCTTTGCGATGCGTGGCGTATTATTCACCCGAGTGACAGAGATTATACATTTTACTCTTCACCTCATAAAGTATATAGCCGTATTGACTATGTCTTTATACAGCATTCTTTACTTCCCTATTTGAAGGGGACCTCCATAGGTTACATACTACATTCTGATCATGCCCCGGTATTCTGCGCCCTGGAGCTGCCCTTAAGTAATAGACGGCCTTTTTCCTGGAGGCTAAACTAATCCCTATTAGATGATTCTCTCTGCCTGGCCGAGCTAAAGCGAGTCACCCAGCACTTTGTGGAGGTTCACGAGATTGATCCCTCTTCCCATCAGACAAAGTGGGAGACTCTGAAATGTGTATTACGCGGAGTCCTAATCAAGCATGGCTCGAGACTTAAAAGAGAGGCAGCTGCTGCATTGCAGAAGCTTCTAGAGCGACTGCACAAATTGTCCTCCCACAAATGTTTAGCCGAAGATTCGGTCTACAGGGAATTGATCCAATTCAGACACGGCATTTGTGGGCTGATAGATAAAAAGACGTTTGCGGCTCATTATCAGTGGAGCAATAAACCTGGGTGTATGTTGGCTAGGGCGCTGAGAGACAAAAGGGCTTCGCTTTTTGTTCCATTGGTGAAAACTAAATCAGGTAGAATGGTCCACCTCACAACAGAAATCCTTGAAAGTTTTCATGACTATTATACGGATCTGTACAATCTCCCTAGCGAGACCCTTACACAAAAGAATGATTATCTCCAAAAGACAGCTTTTCCTAGACTTGCTACGGACAGATTGGTGGCTCTAGAGATCCCTTTTACGGCTGAAGAGTTAGCCGCAGTAGTGAAATCCACCCCATCCGGTAAAAGTCCAGGCCCGGATGGTTACATGGCCAAATTCTATAGGGTATTAGGTGATGTGCTATCTGGGCCGATGTTGGCCATCTTTACCACTGTCTCTCATGCTATGCCCTTCCCGCCTCAATCAACGCAAGCTTATATTACAGTTGTGCCTAAGGAGGGGAAGGATCCTCACCTTTGCTCCAGCTACAGACCGATTTCGCTTTTAAATGTGGATTTGAAGCTGTTTGCTAAACTGCTGGCCACTCATATTAACTCCATTTTGGAGGATGTGATCGGGCTGGATCAGGTGGGTTTCGTACCCTCCCAAGAAGCCCGAGATAATACTATGAAAACCTTCTCGCTTATTCATCGAGCACGTGGGAGTAAGGTGCTCTGCATGCTGCTATCATTGGATGCCGAAAAGGCTTTTGATAGAATAGACTGGTCTTTCCTTCATTCCACCGTCATTCAGCTGGGTCTGGGTCCTGTCATGATTCAGCGTATCATGGCACTCTATCAGAGCCCAAGTGCCCAAATCAGGGTCAATGGATCGTTGTCGTCTCCGGTGTTCATACGAAATGGCAGCAGGCAGGGCTGTCCGTTATCCCCTATTTTATTTGTCTTGGTTATGGAACATTTGTTGCAAGATATAAGGGGGAATCTGGATATTCAAGGACTGCAAGTTCAAGGGGAGCAATTCAAATGCGCAGCTTTTGCGGATGATTTCCTCCTATACATTACGCAGCCGTTGACATCCCTTCCTTCCTTGATGCCTTCCTTGGAAACTTTTGGTTCCCTATCCAACTTCAAAATTAACTTATCTAAATGTACTGCATTAAATGTCTCTCTGGAGGAATCTATGGTTGCTCTCCTGAAACGAAATTTCCCATTCGGGTGGGCCCGGGAGGCCTTCAAATATTTGGGGGTTTACATCCCATCTGACCTCCAGAAAACGGAGGAGCTAAATTTTGGACCACTGTTAAACATCCTAACAGCAGACTTGAACCGATGGCACAGCAAAGATTTTTCCTGGGTGGGGCGTATAAACATTGTCAAAATGAATGTCTTACCCAGATTATTATATCTATTCCAGACGCTCCCCATTCTGCTCCCAAAGATTTTTTTCACAAATCTGGATCGGAGCCTTTGGTCCTTTGTGTGTGTGTGTGGGGGGGGGGGGGGGGGGAGGGAAGGGCTCAGATTGCAAAGTCGGCTCTTTTCAGACCGGGGCAGGAGGGGGGACTGGCCTTGCCAGATGTTAAAGCATATTACCTGGCTGCAACCTCTGTCAGATTTCTGGATTGTTATCGTAGAAGCCACCGTAAGAGATGGGTGTAACTTGAAGAGCTGATAACCGGTACTCCTATTTCCCAGCTCCCTTGGTTAACGAGTACAGCCTTGCCTAAGACGCAGGTGTTAGCTATGCCCTGGATTGTGCAGAACTCCCTGTTAGTCTGGTGAAGGACCGGATTGTCTCTAACCCTTAACTCCCGAGATGGCCCGCATACGCCAGTCAAACATAACCCGGCAGTGCCGCGGGTGCTCCCGCCAGGAGGGTGCAGGGGAGGTGAGTATCGATTGATCTTCAAGGATCTTCTGACCAACCGGTCAATGAAATCATTGTCAGAGATCCCAGAAACTCTGAGGACATATTCACTCTCCTGGATTAATTATAGACAGATTTATCATTTCTACACAACTCACAAGTCCGCGTTGAACCTACATAGAGGTCTAACACCTTTTGAAGAGATGTGTGTGGGCAGTTATCCGTATGACCACACAATCTCTTGGGTCTATGACCTACTTCTGAGTTCCGGCTCCAAAGCCCCTCTGGCTTATCAAGCTGCCTGATCCAAGGAGCTGGGGAGGACAATAGTGGAGGAAGACTGGCAAAAAGCCAACGTTCTCTCTTACAAGGCCATAGTTTCCTGTAGAATACAAGAATTAAACTTCAAGATTCTTTCCCGATGGTATAGGGTTCCTGTCCTGCTCCATTCCATGTACCCTTCTGTCCCCAGTGAATGTTGGAGATGTGGTAAAGAAGAAGGTACAATGTCACATATATGGTGGGATTGTGAGGATATAAAGGGCTTTTGGGACAAGGTTCTGCAGGTAATCTTCTTGGCCACGGAAATAAGGCTTCAAAATGATCCAGTAGTCTTGCTCTTGAACATTATCCCGCTACCGATCAGTACCCTAAAAGGCAGTTTAATCATTTTCATGCTTAGTGCGGCCAGGATCCTGATCCCTCGGCTGTGGAGATCGACAACGATTCCCTCCATATCTGATTGGTTCAAGGAAATAATTTTTTTGCAGAATATGGAGGAGATCAGGGCAGACAGAGAGCATTCCACAGATAGATACTGGGCAACTTGGTACGATTGGACTATGTTCTGTGCCTCCCCTGATTACGTTACCTTTAATTAACTACTTGGATTTTTGTTATATGAGACCTGCAGATAGTATAGTTAGGTGACAACTTTTTCCTATTGTTAATCTTTAATTGAGAAAGAGTGTAGAGTACCCAGGACGAGGACTGGCGCATTTTTCCAGAAACATGAAAGATTATATAAACAGTTTGGCTGGTTTGTTATTACAGATATTCATGCTCCACTTCCCCATGACCGTGTTTAGTTTTTAGTTCTTAGGTTGAGTATAGTTGCAGGATTTAACAGGGGTATTAATGCCGCAGGCATCTGCTCAATAGTCAGGGATTATTTCCTTGATTATCTCTGTTTTCTTAAGTGATCTATGTCAAAATGGGATTTCCTTTTCCAAGTTCAAGAATTAGACAAGAATACAGATCGGAAGTATGTTGAGTTTTGCTCATGTTTGATGCCTTACTTTGTATTTATATGTACACATTTGAGACATTGTAATATCCTGTAGATCCTTTGTCTTTGTTGTTTTGTTATTCTAATGTCTGTATGTCTTGATTTCAATAAAGCTCTTTTTGAATACGGGGAAAAAAAATCGACACGATTTTCTTTAAAATCGAGAATCGACTCCATCTCAATTTTATTAGCAAACACTCATCTCTAGTCTGCAGAACCTGTGCACACTGGTGTCTACCACTATATGGTCACTGTATGGAGGTAATATACAGTCTGCAGAACCTGTGCACACTGGTGTCTACCACTATATGGTCACTGTATTGAGTTAATATACAGTCAACAGAGCCTGTGTACACTGATTTCTAACACTTTATGGAGGTAATATACAGTCTGCAGAGCCTGTGTACACTGGTGTCTACCACTATATGGTCACTGTATGGGGTAATATACAGTCTAAGAGCTGTGTACACTGGTACTTCCCACTAATGGTCCACTGTATGGAGGTAATATACAGTCTGCAGAGCCTGTGTACAGCTCATGGTGTCTACCACTATATGGTCACTGTATGATGGTAATATACAGTCTGTAGAGCCTGTGTACGGTGGTACTTACCACTATATGGTCACTCTCTGGAGGTAATATACAGTCTGCAGAGCCTGTGTACACTGGTGTCTACCACTATATGGTCACTGTATGGGGGAAAATATACAGCCCAAACAGGCCTGTGTACACTGATATCTACCACTATTGGGGGTTTAATATACAGTCTGCAGAGCTGTGTACACTGGGTCTACCATTTTATGGAGGTAATAACAGTCTGCAGAGCCTGTGTACACTGGTGTCTACCACTAAGGGTCACTGTATAAGGTAATATACAGTCTGCAAAGCCGTGTACACTGGTATTTTCCACTATATAACCCAATGATGGTGGAAATATTGGTTGTAGTGTAATGATTTAGGTTGGGGCACAGTTTAGTGGTATCTCCCAGCTCTCCTGGAGGCTGAACAGTCTATCCATCAGTCTAGGAAACCTGGGTGATGCCAAAAACCTAAATTAGGTTTCTTCCAGAGCCATTACACATTTAGGTGGAGTGGGTGTGACTTTTTGTAAAGGAGAGGGTAGCTTGACACAGAGAGGGTGTGATCATGCAAATGTTTGGGGTGCTGCATGCAGTGCACCTCAGCTTCAGGTCTCCCTGATGGCCACTTTCAAAAGTTGGCAAGTATGGCTAAAGTGGATCTATTAAGTGTCCTCAGATCCCGGCTGTCAGTGCAGATGTTCATCACAGCAGGTGAACCCCAAAACCTGATCCTAAGCCTCATGTACGGCAGGACCCATAGAACACCTTGGAGAGAAGTCACCTCCTCAGGCCCTGCATCAGGTATAACACAGGATCCTGAAGAAACCTCTGAATTCATTACTACTTGTCACGGCGCCCGCAGCCGTTGTCCTTCTGCTCTTGGCCGGGAAACCCCGTACTCTCCAGTCCCCGCTCCCTGTGTCCGGCTCTGACACCCGCCGCGCGTACCGCTGCTTAAGTGTGCGCCGCGACGGCTGGTCTGGTTTTAAAAGGGGCCAGCGTGCCGTTAATTGGTTATTGAGGGCCGCTGGTCCTATATAAGGTATACGCTCCCAGCACTCTCTGCCAGTTTGTTGGTGTGCGTTAGCAAGTCTTGAGAGTGTTGGAAGTCCTGTCTGATTACCCGTGTACCAGTCCGTTCCGCTAAGTTTCCTGACCTTGCCTGTTTGCCGCCTGCCCTGACCGTCTGCCTGTCTCTGACCACGAACCTCTGCCGCCTGCCCTGACCTTCTGCCCGTCCCCGACTACGCCTCTGGATTACGTCTTTGTACCATGCTGTACCCCTGCCGCCATCGCAAGCAAGTCACGTCAGGGGTAGCGACCTGGTAGCCTCACGCCGCAGCAAGTCCATCCTGCTTTGCGGCGGGCTCTGGTGAAAACCGGGGGCTACTTAGACTCCGCTCCCTGGCGTGGCTTAACTATCATCGCTTGCGGTGGTCCAGTGAATCCAGTCCTGCATTACACATAGACAGCGACATCCTGACACCTTTTAGGAACCTGAAAACACAAGGATCCATCATCATCCAGACCCATCATCCCGGGTTATGTATAATGTCCCTGCATTCCCCTCACCTCTCATCATCCAGCCCCAATCATCCCCTGTGTTATGTAAATGTCCAGCATCCCCTCCCCTCTCATCATCCAGATCCATCATCCTCTGTGTTATGTATAATGTCCCAGCATTCCCTCACCTCTCATCATCCAGATCCATCATCCTCTGTGTTATGTATAATGTCCCAGCATTCCCCTCACCTCTCATCATCCACAACCATCACCCACTGTGTTCTGTATAATTTCCCAGCATTTCCCTCACCTCTCATCATCCAGACCCATCATTTTTGGGGTAGGGTATAATGTCCCAGCATTCCCCTCACCTCCATAATCCGACCATCATCCCGTTATGTAAATGTCCCAAATTCCCCTCACCTCATTCCCAACCCACATCCCCTGTGTTATGTAAAATTCCCAGCTTTCCCCCTCATCATTTCCAGCCCCATCCCCCCTGTTTATGATAATTCCCCGCATTCCCCTCACCTTCATCATCCAACCCATACCCTTGTGTTATGATAATGTCCCAGCATTCCCGTCACCTCTCACCATTTATCCAGACCCATCCCCCTCTGTGTTTTTTATAATGCCCCAGCATCCCCTAACTCTGTCATCCAGAACCCATCCCCTGTTTTGTATAATGTCCTAGCATTCCCCCCCCTCTCGTTCCAGACCCATCATCCCCTGAGTTATGTATAACGTCCCAGCATTTCCAGTCACCTCTCCATCACACTCAGTGATCCTGGTGGTCAGGTCTAGGATCTTCTGTATCATTGAATGGAGGTGGAGGCTGGGCTCTGGGTGCTGCCCGTCCTCCTGACACACGGGGGCCACACACTCCCCAGACGACTTCTTCACTACTGTGTAATCCTGTGTATGGGGGAGGACACTGATCACTACATAGATTCTAAGAACCTCTAACCTTTCCCATCATTCACCTGTTACTGATAAAAGAGCGAGGTCATGTGAGACTCTCAACTCTCCAGTTACCAAGTAGATGATCTCCAAGGTGAGGTCTAATATCCTGGGGACCCTGAGGTCTCCGTCCTTGTCCATCCTTGGGGGTCATTGATGAAAAGGCCATTGTCTTTAGCTGTGAGAGTCCTGGGGCCTGAGGAACCTGAAGAAGGGCGACGAGGATTGAGAGCAAGTGTAGGGATTGTCAGAGGAGCAGCGAGGAGAGGTGGAGCAGCCGGGGAGCGGGAGGATGAAGGGAGGAGAGGACTAGACGGGAGGAGCAGAGAAAGAGGCTGCAGTTTAAGCCAGGCGGGGGATGAGGAGGGAACAAGCAATGTGTGGAGTCTTACCCGTTCTACCTACAGGGGAGGGTTATACCAGGGTAAAGGACCTGTGGTGACATCACACTGGGCACATGATAGGAAGTGGGCCAATAGATTCCCGACTCCTCCCTTTTTGATCACATGACTGTGACATCATGGGAAGGTCCTGTAGTGTATAGAGCACATCGGCCATTCAGCCCACATCATAACATCACCACAGTGCGGGGCCCTACATAGTTCATGGCCCCAATATACACCACAGTGCGGGGCCCCTACATAGTTCATGGACCCAATATACACCACAGTGCAGGGCCCTACATAGTTCATGGCCCCAATATACACCACAGTGCGGGGCCCCTACATAGTTCATTGCCCCAATATAAACCACAGTGCGGGGCCCCTACATGGTTCATGGCCCAATTTTACACCACAGTGCAGGGCCCCTACATAGTTCATGGCCCCAATACACACCACCGTGCGGGACCCCTACACCGTACATAGACCCCAATAGACACCACCGTGCAGGCCCTAACTAGTTCATGGCCCCCAATATACACCACAGTGCGGGGCCCTACATAGTTCATGGCCCAATTTTACACCACAGTGCAGGCCCTACATAGTTTCATGGCCCCCAATATACCCCACCGTGCGGGGCCCTTCATTGTTCAGGGCCTCATTCTACACCACCCAGGGGGGCCCCTACATAGTTCATATCCCCAATATACACCACAGTGCAGGGCCCTACATAGTTCATGGCCCCAATATACACCACGGTGTGGGGCCCCTATATAGCTCATGGATCCAATATACACCACAGTGCAGAGCCCCTACATAGTTCATATCCCCAATATACACCACAGTGCGGGGCCCTTACATAGTTCATATCCCCAATACACACCACAGTGCAGGCCCCTACATAGTTCATATCCCCAATATACACCACAGTGGGGGGCCCTACATTTTTCATGACCCCAATATACACCACAGTGTGGGGCCCCTACAGAGTTCATGGCCCCAATATACACCACAGTGCGGGGCCCTACATAGTTCAAGGCCCCATGATGGGGACTATATAACAATGTACTACAGCCCCAGATATCACCTCCCAACTGTCCTGATTTGGGAGCAATGTCCCGGGACAGTTAGGAGAGGACCTGATTTTTGGGATGTCCCTGGGATCCAGCTCTGAATTCCCAGGGCTGTAGGTCACTATTTGTGGGACACGCATACAGTTGCCGCAGTCAGTGGCCGTCTGTCAGGAACGCTCTTTCTGACAGCCAGCTAGTGCAGAGGAGCAGATGTCACTGGCTGCAGGTGGCTATTCAGTCTAGCTACTGAGGCAGCAGAGGTAGGTAGGTGACCATCACTTCCTGTCTCCCACTCTTCCTCCCTTCCACCACCTGGATCCTCCATGGCCTCCCGCTTCCAGGAAAGTTGAGTGGTGCCATCCCCTGCAGCAGGCACCTTGCTTTTCTGGATGCCTGCTGCGGGAGATGTCACCCAGCTTACAGACTATTAATCAGCCGGGAAAGCTGGGTGACATCCCCAGAACGGGCATCCAGAAAAGCTAGGTGTCTGCTGTGGGAGATGGGTGCCTCTCTGATTTCCTGGATGCCTGCTGTGAGGGATGAGCTGTTACCCAGCTTTCTCTGATGTTAGATAAGTTATTCAGCATCTGGGAAACCTGGGTGACATCCTCAACAGCAGGCATCCAGAAAGGCTAGGTGTCTGCTGTGGGAGATGGGTGCCACTCTGCTTTCATGGATACCTGCTATAAGGGATGTCGCCCAGCTTTCCTGGATGCTGGAGAACTTATCTAACCTCCAGGAATGTGTGTTGAGGGCCCACCCCCCCCAGCAGGCATCCCGGACAGCACAGTGGCACCCATCTCCCACAGCAGGCACCTAGCTTTCTTGGATGCCTGCTGTTGGGATGTCACCCAGCTTTCCCAGGTACTGAATAGGCTATTCATTGATTGGGAAAGCTGGCTAATGCCCCATCTGTAGGGTTTCTGTATTTTTTTTTTTGTTTTTACAGGTTTCCCTTTTGGACTACGTCGGACCGGTGTTGCATCTGTTTCTTTTATAAGATGGTTGCCGAGGGCAGGTGTCGGTGAAGGATTATTTAAATAAATAGTTTTTTTTCTGTTTTTCTGTGTTTTTTTTTTCATTTTCTTCGAGTGATTGTAATAGAGGCATTTTGACAGCGCCTCTCATTACTAGCGCTGGGTCTTGGTGTCAGCCAGCGGTATTTTTGACACCACAAGGTACTGATGCAAGGAAATTTTTAGGATGGCACACCCAGGAATATCGGATGCTTGGATAGAAGTATAGGTGCTGATCAAAATAGTAACAATAGTCCCAAAATTAAAGAATGATCGCACTCCGTTTTGAGATGCAAAAAATAGATATAATTTATTAAGTGAATTCCACAGGCTCCAGTAATGCTTAAACGATATGAGTGACTAGTACGTCGTGACGTTTCGGTCAATGGTGACCTTTTTCAAACAGTCACTACAAAACAAATGAACAATACACCAATATAAGTAAAAAACATACACAGATACAAGCAAAGATACAAAGAACATAAAAACATACAAAATACACTGGAGTTATTTACATAGGGGGTATATATACATATATGCAGCAGTCTCTGTGTGTGTACACAAATTGCTATATTTACTATTTTGCCATTTGGCAAACTTAAACTCTATCAGTTCTCTATCTATTAAACACTAAAACGTAACTTTTATTATATCTAACTCTTAACCTTATACACACTATTTAAAAACCTGATCTCTAACCTCATCATTAACCCTTTTTGCTTTTTGAAAGAGGGAATAACCCTTCTATCTCAAGTCTGGTGGAACCCCACCTATTAACAGGGAAACCTTATACTATAGCAAAGTACAGCTTCATAAGGGATCCCAAGCCCAAATACTTGGCAGTCGTCCCTAATCTCATAGACAAAGAACAAATAAGGCCCCCTTGTGACACCCTCTGCAGCAGGTGACACTTGGTAGACAGAGGTGAGAGATCACAATTTAAAACGTCATGCCTGACCTCGCCGACACGTTTCGCCAGCTAACCTGGCTTTATCAAGGCTTAGAGGTCCGATCGGATTGAACAAGTGTGAGATTAGGGACGACTGCCCAAGTAGTTGGCTTGGGATCCCTTACTGAAGCTAGTACTTTGCTATAGATATAAGGCTCTCCTGTTAATAGGTGGGGTTCCACCAGACTTGATGTTAGAAAGGGAGTTATTCCCTTTTCAGAAGCAAAAAGGGTTAAATGATGAGGTTAGAGATCAAAGGTTTTTAAATAGTGTGTAAAAGAGGTTTAAAAGTTAGATATAATAAAAGTTACGTTTAGTTTTTTTAATAGATAGAGAACTGATAGAGTTTAAAATTTGCCTATGGCAAAATAGTAAATATAGTGATCAAAAGTCACTCTTTGTTCTCTTGCGAGATTCCCAATTTTTTGGAGATTATGTACACAAATTGGTCACAAAATTATATTATTATAAGTTAGAACCGCATGGTAGTAAAAATACGGAGTATAAAGCCTAACAACACTAATCCAATGCCAAGGCAAGATATATTGTATATACTATCCGACAGAAATAATGCGTAATGGTCTGAAACAAATGGGATCTAAGACACATGGGACCATCCAATGGAGTCCACTATAGTGTAATGTAAAGCTCTCCCCAGGTATTGAATACTATTACGCCCTATTAAACCCTAAAGAAAGAAAAATACACAGTTCTTACCATAAGAGAAGGTGTGAAGCGGAGAATAGGGCCAGTAGCCCGATAAACGGAGAGCCAGTACAGAATACACAATGTAAAGGCATGTTAAATAGGATCCCCGTGGCGCGGATGCACTCGTCGGAAACGGAAGCAGATTCAGAGTGAGGCGCTGGAGTTGGCGCATGCACAGATGTTGAAACCAGATGGGTGAGGGAGAGGGCGCATGCGCCGCGATGCCTATGGAAAGAATAGAGCTAGAGTGTATCAGGGAAGCAAACAGTTTGAAAATAGCCAAGAAGAAAAAGGGAAGAGTATCGTTAGAAAGTAAATGAATTGAGTAAAAGATAGACGTGGAAAAGAACATGTAACAATAATAAATGAAAGAAAAAGGAGGAAAGTAAAAATAAAATAAATAAACCACATAAAAAGGAGAAGAATATAATAACAAAAATAAATGAAAAGGGATAATGGAAATCTGGAAATAGTTACTGTAAATATATAGACAGATCCATAAAGGTGATAAAAATAGAAGAAGAGTGGTATATAAAAAGAAGGGTACATAAGAGAAGAGAAAGGGAAGGAGAGAGAGATAAGGGGGGGGGGGGGATAAACAAAAAGAAGTAAACAGAAATAAATAAGAGAAAATGTGGAGATGAAGAGTAAGTGATCTCACCCTGTTTTCATTTTGTTCTAATGTTGCTGTGAAAAACAGGAAAAAAAAAAATAAATTAGAAATATATCTCAATATAGTTATGCAAATATGAAATCACATTCCCTGTTAAGACCCTTTGGATGTAAAGTATCCAATCTGTGGATCCAATAGGATTCACGTTCCTTCAAAAGTTTCAAATGGTTGCCTCCCCTCCGTGGTCTTTTCACTTGTTCAAGGATCTGATACCTTAATTCAGCTACGTTATGTCCTGCTTCCTGAAAGTGGTGGGGAATTGACACTAACCAAATGTCGCTATTACCCTAGTACACAATGCACCAGGGGTACTGGGAAGAGCCGGGTAACCATCAGAAGCGGACCCTCTGATGTGATGGTCCACTTCTGGGGTGGCTGCGGGCTGCTATTTTTAGAATGGGAAGGGACCAGTATCGATGGACCTTCCCATTCTGATAGTATCAGGCTGCAGCTGTCGGTTTTACCTTGGCTGGTTATGGAAAATGGGGGGGTTTCATGCTTTTTTTTTCATTCAATAGTTTGTTCTTTATAGATTTTTATAAAAGGAGGAAAACCAGCCAAGGTTGCAGCTGCAGGATGATATTATTTAGATGTGAAGCTCAATGAATATTGGCCTTTCCCACCACAACAATACCAGCCGCAGCCGCCCCAGAAGCTGACCGTCGCATTAGACGGTCCGCTTCTGACGGTTATCTGGCTCTTCCCAGTGCCCCGGGTTGGGTACCTGGGTAATAGTGACATGAGGTTAGTGACAGTCTTGTAGTAAAGAAAATGAAAAATTTTATTTTTGCCAATAAATTCAGTTTTTTGCCCAAAATTTTTCATGGTCACAAGGAAAGTAGGAGAAAAAGCACCCAAAACCTGCCGGGCAATTTCTTCTGAGTAAGACAATACCCCAGATGTGGTCATAAAGAAAATGTGGGACATATAGTGGGTCTCAGAAGGGATGAAGCACTATTTGGCTTTGGAAATGCAGAATAAGCTGGATTGATTAGAGGCCCTCATGTTGCATTAGAAGAGCCCCCAAGTTCCAGAACAGAGCCAATCCCCCCAAAGTGATCCCATTTTGGGAACTACCCCCATCAGTGAATTTATCTAGGGGTATAGTGTGCATTTTGACCTCACAGGCTTTTCACAGAAACTTCTGGAATCAGGTTGTGAAAATGAAAAATTTTCCAGAAAATTGCACTATTATTCTCACATTTTTTATATTTACAAAAAAGGAGGAGAAAAAGCACCCCAAAACCTGTTGCCCAATTTTGTCTGAGTAAGACAGTACCCCATATGCGGTCATAAAGTAGGTTTCAGGCATGTGGTGAGTCTCAGAAGGGAAGGAGCGCTATTTGGCTTTGGGAGTGCAAAATAAGCTGGAGTGGCTGGAGGCCCTCATATTGCATTAGTAGAGCCACGCAAGTTCCAGAACAGAGGAAAAAAACCAAAAGTGACCCCATTTTGGACACTACATCCATCAGTGAATTCATCTAGGGTTATTGTTTGCATTTTGACCCCACCGGTGAGTTTTTTATAGTTAATGCATTTAGAGGTAATAAGGTGAAAATTCACTAATTAATCCTGTTATTTATTTCCAGACCTTTTTACCAGGTGGAGGGATTTCATTAGGGGAAATGCTGCCCGGGTTACAATGCAGGGGACGTCAGAACAGAAGTTGCTGGGACCTCTCCCTGGTTCCCATAAACCAGCGCCTGTATTTCCTTCTCTTGGAAGGTAATAACCGTCCCTGCTTGGCTTGTACAACAGAAGAGAATAAAAGCCTTGTACATCACCATCTGCACAATGTGCCCAGCAGCTTCTTGTACCCAGGGCCAGACTGGGACCAAAAAGCAGCCCTGGCACACAAACCTCACCAGCCCTCATGAAAAAACGTCCTCATTGCAGAACAATGTGTCGTGATGGATTCTGCTTTACTTTATCACACCTTTTAAATATGTAAAACTCACTAATATTACATAAGAAACCAGCACAAGATAGATTATAAATTAAACACCCTTATCACATGGCCCAGGGACTGGGGGCACACTTGTTCCTTTTAGCCAAGACAAATGTGTTTTACCAACAAATGCACCAACATAATCAATAATAGCAGCATGTAGTGACCATACCACATAGTAGTGAAGTACTACTTCTACATTGCTTGTCTACAGAGTATCATCACCCTGCAGACTATGCAAGAAACTAGAAAACTGTATTCACGGCCCAGAATACTAACAAATTTGAAGAGAACCTGTGGCACCTTCTGACACTTTTAGAAAATTCTATTTTTATCCCCATGAAATTACAATTCTCAAAAATCTTTTCTAATTAAATTCAATATTGCACTATTCCTCTGTTATTCCTCCTGGAAATGAATGATGTTACTTCTCCCCTTGTTAAAAGCCTATGTTACTACACAGAAACAGTGTCTAGTCGTCGCTGATGAGATCAGTCTCTTAGGATCACATAGTGTTGAGCGATTATTATCAACAAAGTTGAAATCGGCACAGTATTTACGTTGATCGGATTTTTTAGATCATGCGATAATTTAGGTTAAAAAACTGTGCATCATCTATTAAGATTGCGCCATTTTCGGGCGCTTCCTGTCAATTTTTGGCGGCCAGCAAATCAGCTTACAGAATAGAGCAGGGTGGATGTGTGTGCGACGTCATGACTGGGATGTGTATGGTTGCGATTGGCTGGAAAAAATCACATGACCTCGTTTTACATAGAACAGCCCTTCCTGTTCATGATCAGTGTGTGTCAGTATCTCAAAGGAGTAGGACGTGCGCTCTGCCTCTGTGCAAACAGCTCAGCGAAATTATTCTATTTGTTCACAGAGAAACCTCTACTATTAGCTGTGATCCTTAGAACTCAGTTAGATCAAGATTTGCAGATTTTTAGGTAGTTAGGTAGAGAATTTTAAAGGAGCATCTACCCCTGTAAGTCCCCAGAGGGTAGCGGGGGGGGGCGCGGGCAAACAGACAAGCTCTTTAAAGAAGACTGGATATTGCATTGCAGCATTGCATTGCAATGCTTTTTTAAAGTTTACTGTTGAAATATTACTTGGGAAAAGGGGCACCTGAACTTTTTTTAGGATTTTAATCTTTTCTAATACTGGAGGTCTATTTGTTAGGTGCAAAAC
>JAODAL010036361.1:0-41785 GCA_025379985.1 Phyllomedusa bahiana
CAGCGGGGCCCCGGACGGGATAGTAAATGTCCAGTTCAACTAAAATGGGGGTTGAAAGACCCCTTTTTGGGGATTTTTTTAAATGTGGGGTATCGGGTTTGGGGCTCATGCTGGGGCCCGGCCGGGTATAGTAAATGTCCAGTGAAATAAAAATGGGGTTGAAAGATCCTTTTTCCGTCATTTTTTAAAAATGTGGGGGTCAGCGGGGTTTGGGAAATGTGTGGCCCGGACGGTATGTCAATGTCCGTTAAAACAAAAAGGGTGGTTGAAAGACCCTTTTTGCGCACTTTTTAAATGTGGGGGCATGAGGTTTTGGGGCTCAGCTGGGCCCGGGACAGGTATAGTCAATTCCAGTGAAACTAAAATGGGGTTAAAGACTCCTTTTTCCTCACTTTTTAAAATGGGGGGTCATGCAGGTTTGGGTCATGCGTCCCCCCGGAAGGTATGTCAATGCCCATTCAACTAAAATGGGGGGTTAAAGACTCCTTTTTGCGCACTTTTTAATGTGGGGGTCTGCGGTTTGGGGGGCTCTGCTGGGTTTCCGGGACGGGAATTAAATTTCCCATTTTCAAGAAACAGATGGTTCAAATCATACTCCCTTCTGTCACTTTTTTTTTTTGGGGTGATGCGGGTTTGGGGTAGGCGGGGGAAAAAGACGGGGTAAAAATGGTCTGTGATTTTTTTCTGTGACTTTTATAACCTAAGGTTTTGCCAAGATGTAGGCGTATCCTTTTTGACTTTTGGGGGATGTTAATTTCAGCTTCTCCACCTTTTTTGGGTGTAATAATGAAGGTGTTTTGGGGGAATCTCCCCCATAGATTTTAAAAGGGTAATCGCTATAACGATGCTACATCAAAAAACCTTATCGATGGGGCCGACTACGCTATCGATCGATCTCGATAGCCAATGCAATCGCTCAACACTTTTTGTCAGAACCCCACAGTGAAGGCTGGACCAACAAAAAAAATAAGAGGTGCCAAAATAGAAAACAACACCCCGATGTGTCCCGAACAAACCCGTTAGAAAAATGCTACAAATGTTGTTTTGTTGCTTTTTTTCCCTTTGATAAACCCTTTTTTTTATGCAACGCTCCCCTTTTTCTGTCGACTATTTAAAAAGCAGCAGCCACTATTGCCAGGGGAAATCATAGGTTTTTTTTGCTGTTACGCAGTTATCCCCACTCTACATTGCCATCAGTTCCCCGCGGGTGTATGGTGGGGCAAGTTCTGAGTTTGTACTTACGTGAGTACCTTTTAGGGGCCTGGGGAGATTTGCCAACTTTTTCAGAATCTGGGACTACCACATTATGGCTTTACTGTAAGGAGGCACTTTCATAGGTGGCCCCAGGATACTGGCTGTCTTCCCGAGCCTGTACACATAGTTTAGAAAAAAAGGCTGCTCTTTTCCAAAGCCCAACATGTCCATAACTAAAATTTGGTTTTTTCAATGAATGAGTGCACTGTAATACTGACAAAAAAGGAAAAAACCCCTGTTTTTAGAAAAAAAGAAGCATGTTTTCTCTCTCTAATCACTTTTTGGCTTTCTTTTCACAGTTTAAATTTTTTTACAATTTTTTTTTGATAAGATTTTGGAATTGTTTTTTTTTAAAGGGGTGTTTATCGTTTTAGCTGCTCGTGCTGTTCAGCTAATTTTCTCAGATTGAGTTTGAAATCCAGGGGCGGTCTCTCCTCTCAGCAGGCGTGTCTCTCCTCCAGGAGGCGGTCTCCCCCCCACGAAAGAACTGTGACACGTCATTTTGTTTAAAGCAGGGGGTGCAGAAGGTTGTCTGGGTATAACAGCTCTGGAGCCTCCTGCCTGCTTTTGTTTCAGCCCCTTTAGGCCCAGAACTCCACAATCACCTGTCAAAATTTTGTTACACACAACTGAAAGCCAACACTGTTACTTCTAGTCTGTTTAACATATTTTACTGAAAACGGTAGAGATCTTTACCAACTACAAATGTCACTTCAAGTAAAATTTTCGCTTCCTGTCAGTTTACATGTGAGTGAAAACACTGGGGGAGAAGCAAATAGCTTTGAGAGAAGGCCCTGTTCCCCTTGTAACAATTTGGGTGGTGGTCAAGGGAGAGCAATGGGAGATTATTTCTTTTTTCAACGAAGGGGGTTTTGGGGTTTTGTCCCACAGGGTATATTTCCCCCCCCCCCCCAAAATTTACAATTTGTAGAGAGACCTAAAAAAATATGTAATTCCCATAATGATATATATACCCACTGTGAACCTCACATGCCTTCGCCGCCCTTCTTGGCCGGCCCGGGGGGGCATTCGCTCACGGATGCCCCTTTGGTTTTAAAAAAGGTTGGCACTCCAACACAGGCTCAGTTTTCCTGGCTTCAGCCAGTTTTATTAGCACCCAAAAAGATACAAAGCCAACATCATACAAATAAAACCCTCGGCCGTCTAGCCACTAGATTCACATAACATGTCCCTCTCTAACGCATGGTCAAGGCCTATCGCCGAAGCACCACAAACACATACTCTTACCCAGCTGCCTACTGGGTTCTGGCTTCTCCTAAGCCTATGGGGGAAGAGCCTCTCTTCAGCTCCACTGCTGCTCCACACTGCCATGCAGCAACCACGCCCCCCCATCACCTGGCATGGGAGGCCTTTAATCGGTCTCTAGAGACATACACAAAACCTGTCCTGGAATGCGGGGACAGCCACCCACCCAACACTATGGCTGTCCCAAAAAAGCCACCCCATACATAGCCGCCTAGCAGCTATTCTAGTCACTACTGTAAGTGTCAGTACTATATCCTTACTAACACAATATAGGTGACTTTTCCCCACTGAGACCAGGTCCTCAGTGGCGCATCTGCAGTATGTCTCTAGCTGCACACCCTCTAGTGGCAGAAACCTGCGACTATCAGGGGTCGCTCTGTCACATATCCCTCCCCCTTGAAAAAGGCCGTAGGACTTTGTCACCTTGTACCTTCCTCCTGGGTCAAAGTTCCTACCCAGTGGCACCGTCTTCTCCATATCCTCAGGGACAACATTTTCCACACATAGCTCAGCTGTAGGCTCACCCCACGCACTCATCCCACAATGAGCAGCCGACAGGTCATAGCCACTTACCACCAGTGGCACCTCCCATGCACGCTCTGCAAAAAGTATACAGCAAACATGCTCAGTAACATCACCAACCTCATCCCTGATGTCAGGTTTTTCCCATTCAGCCAAAGAGCCTCTCCTAGAACGCTGTTCAGACCTTACTGCAATGGCCCCTTCATTAATGTCCGGTGACACATTCCCCTGTTCACACCTCCGTTTACTGGCCCGGTTTAGCAGCAGACCTTCTGCAGCACTGTGTGGCGATGTTTCCTGCACATCTCCTGTAACCGTCTCTAAGGGAGAATACTCAACCTCTATCAGGGTCACTCCTTTATCTTGCACATCATCCATTTCACATTGTGCACTGGAGTCAATGGCAGACACATGTTTAACAGTAGGGGCAGCAGACATCTGGCTGCTAATAGCACCCACCTGTCGATCGCCATAAACCGCCGGACCTTCCACCTCTGTGATACTGCTAACATTGTCCTCCATAACTTTTAGGGAAAAATTATCAACCGTCTCAAAAGCGGGCCCTTCCCTAGCATCAGAGGATTCAAATACTCTCCCCTGTCCCTCACTGGCACCTGAGCAAACCCTCTTTTTTTCCAGGTCTAATAGCTCACTTTTCCTATCACTACCATCACTGCAATCCTTGTGACTATTGCAGTAAAAACTACTGGAAACACAGCAGCAATTGGAGCATGTGACCTCCGCTGCACTACAGGTCCCAGCCTGACATATCTCTTCATTCCCTGCAGTGTCATAATCCAGATCACAGATCCCCTTCTCTGTAATACACGGATCAGGGCTGCACACAAAATCTGCCTTGGCACACGTTTTTTTTTCAAACGTATTTTCATGACTCCCATTTGAATAATCAACATCATCCGTCCTCTGTACCACTGACCCACTACAGCATCCGCTCCCACACTGCAACTGAGACTCTTCACACAGTGGTTTTTCCCCTTGGTAACTAACCAGCACATGCACACTCATAGTCTCCTCATGCACAGTAGTAGAGCCATCATACACAGGGTTTGCCTTCTCCCTTCCAGGCAATACAGCATGTAATGCATCCAGTCCATCAGACTTTACCAGTCCATTTATTACAGTCCTGCCACTGCTCTCTGGACTCTTCTGACTTGACAGTGTATCTGCACCTCTGTTTAGCCCAGTCAAGTCCTCACATAGAACATGCTTATAAGCGATAGTCCCCATACTGGTGTCACCCACAACAGGAACAGTCTTACCGGGTTCTTGGCGTATTTTGGGCATCTCTGGCTGACTGTCCATGCCAAGCAGGGGTGGGACTCCACCCACCTGGAACTCCATTGCTTGCACCTGCAACCTTTCTGGCCTCTTCCTCCTGAGAGGGCAGTCAGGAGCACATTCTCCTGCTCTGTGGCACCTCCAGCACGGCTCCCTCTGCTGGTTGGTGGTAGCCGGGTCCTGCTGCTGAAGTTCGTTGCCCACGGCAACAGCAGGACACAGGTCCCTCTGCAACTTGGCCGCTCTAGACGTGGACTCCTTCTTCGATGGACGACACTGCCTCCTGGTCACAGGACATCCGCTCAAGCAGTCAGGTTGGTTGCCCGTAGCAACAGCTTTCCCCACTTCTTGCTTTGCCTCCTCCTGCACACAAACAGTCCTCATTAACCCCAGACTGGCCAAAATCTCCATCTTCAGTTTGGGGAAGTCTCTTGCATCTTGCAGGGACAAATTACAGTACACCCTCTGGGGTCTGCCTGTTAGATAGGGCGCCAGAACATCTGCCCATTGCTCAGGTGGTAGCCTCTCACTTAATGCCACCCGCTCAAACGCTGTAAGGAAGACCTCCACATCTTCCTCTGCAGTCATCTTCCACATTGCCCTCTGTACAGCACGTCGGGCTCTCACATCATCTTCTGCAATCTCCCTTGGTGACACAGCCTCTCTCTCGGTCTTCAGCTGTGCCTGGAGCCTTTTATTTTCCTCCCGCATGGTGGCAGTCAGCTGCTCAGACTCCTGCATGGACTGCTTCAGCTGGGCAAGGAGTTCCTCCATGGCCAAACAAAAAAAAAATAAATGTCACCAACAGTCTTTTTAGACAGCACCGTCTCTGTACTGGGGTTTGTCCCCACTGTCTCTCCAGAGACACTCTCCTGTGCACTGAGGCAGCCTTCCCACACAGGCAACAGCTGTATACGGGTGTGTCGCTTCAAAAGCACCTTTGCTTTCACCAAGCTAAATTTCAGCAGTCCTATGTAGACTGCAGCAGTCCTATTCAAACTGCATTTTTTTCTGCACCACTTTATGTACAGTTAGTGCCAATCCTTGCCCGCATCCTCCACCATATGTGACACCTCACATGCCTTCGGCCGCCTTCTTGGCTCGGCCCGGGGGTCATTCAGCTCACGGATCGCCGCTTTGGTTAAAACGGATTGGCACTCCAACACAGGCTTCAGTTTATCCTGGCTTCAGCCAGTTTTATTAGCACCGAAAAAGCATACAAAGCAAACATAATACAAATAAAACCCTCGGCCGTCTAGCCACTAGATTCACATAACATGTCCCTCTCGAACGCATGGTCAAGGCCTATCGCCGAAGCACCACAAACACATACTCTTACCCAGCTGACGACGGGGTTCTGGCTTCTCCTAAGCCTATGGGGGAAGAGCCTCTCTTCAGCTCCACTGCTGCTCCACACTGCCATGCAGCAACCACGCTCCCCCATCACCTGGCATGGGAGGCCTTTAATCGGTCTCTAGAGACATACACAAAACCTGTCCTGGAATGCGGGGACAGCCACCCACCCAACACTATGGCTGTCCCAAAAAAGCCACCCCATACATAGCCGCCTAGCAGCTATTCTAGTCACTACTGTAAGTGTCAGTACTATATCCTTACTAACACAATATAGGTGACTTTTCCCCACTGAGACCAGGTCCTCAGTGGCGCATCTGCAGTATGTCTCTAGCTGCACACCCTCTAGTGGCAGAAACCTGCGACTATCAGGGATCGCTCTGTCACAACACATACAGGGCGCCCCTATATCATGTCTCATATCCCAGAATATATGCATTGTATCACATATGTTGGAAGTGCTTGGTGTGACTGCAAGGATAGGACACTATATAGGGGAGCTTTGTGTGTGTATATGAATTCTAGATGTCTACACATATATTTTCATATCTTTACATATGTGTACAAATTTTAAAGAAAAAAAAAAAATACTGATGGGGCTTGAACTCCCAACCTCTGTCTTGCAGGGCTAATCAACTAAACACTGTACTATATAAGCAACTTACACAGATACAGTGTTGAATCCTTATGTTATACACTACAGGTGATGATGTCAAAAGGAGATGGGGCTCGCATTCGATCTGAGGAACAGAATGCCTTCTTTTCCAAGTAGCAGCTTAAGGACTGGATCTGTGAGGAGGTTAATCAACCTCTTGGCAAAAGCCCCTTAAACATGCAGTCATTGCCCAGATCATTCACCTTAGAGCTGGGAGTGGAGTATCACGGCTGCAGCCTTGGTTTCACTATCGATTTTTACAGTTCCAAGAGGGAGAAAACACAGAGTGGCAGGAAGCCAATCACAGTCCAGGGCGGCGTTTCCTCGTCTAGGGGCGCTACCAACAGGCTGAATGAAATGTCAGCAGCCAATCACAGTACAGGGGTCCGTGTTCTGGGGGGCAGGGAGAACGCGTCCAAGAGGGGCGTGTGCCGCACCAGCAGCAGAATAGAACCACGCAGATTTACTGAAAAGGACTTCATATTCTGCTAACCAATGCACTGAGGGAATGCAAACACAAATTACAAGAGCGCTTATTTTACTGTCACATAATCTGAGACATGATCTTTGTAGCGATAAAACCCCTTTAAGACCTTGCATTGATTACAGAGAACTTAACAAAATTACCATCAAAACCGTTATCATCTACCACTGATCCCTGAGCTACTGGATCGAGCAGTGCTGTAATGATAATAGGTTATTGGCCATCAAAGGAAATCCTATATATGTTGGATCCCTTTAAGCAAACAGCTTGGTTTTAATCTATAATAAGTTAAACTTTCTAACGTCGAGCTGCAAGATATAAGCGAAAACCAATATCTGTTTATGTATTCTTATCGCATAGTTGTTTGGTGAGACGAGTGTTCCCACAGGAGGGTCACTTTCATCACACTGGTCTCATTATAGCATAGTTTTCTTAATTATTTCACAGTTTCCCGAGTGATCTATGTTGCAGGAGTTTTCTGATGTTTCTCTCCAAGAATGCAGGGCTTTGTTCCGATGTAGTGACTCTCAAAGAACTGGCCCATTCAGAGGAGAGTGGTTATATTGGACAAATGTAAACCTATCAGAGTTTGTGTAACATTTGGTTAAACAGGCCTAACCTTGTGTTCAATGAGATATAAGCTGGAGGCACACAGTGGGGAGTTGAGAAGCCACTCTTGGACCGGGGTTCGCCCGTTCCCGTGTAGATCCAGGGGGATCTCTCCTGTTTATTCACCAGCTGTTGGGTTCCTCCAGGCAGAGGGAGATTAAGACAGATTCTGTTAATCCTGGGTTATGGTCTAAGTTGGTACTGAAATTGAAGACCTGCTCGATGGTGTACGCTAACGGTCTGGGAAGCAGGAGAATCGATTCAGGTGCCTTTAAAGTCTGTTTATCCCTTGTGATGCAATGAGTTCTAGACCTGATATAGGATGCTAACTGGTCCTTGGGGCAGGATAGATTCAGGTGCTTTACAGTGCCGCAGTGTAAATAATGCTAGTTTTGTATTAGCGTCCATGGGACCTGCAATAAGCACTGGGAGGATTCTGTGGTGGAGAAAGGTCTGCAAGTCGTTTTTTGTATTCGTACTCACTAGTGAACCAGTATGAGTGCTTTGCCTTATGCATTCATCCGGTGGGACCCGCCGTAGCCGGTACCAGGGTGGCACACTGGGGCAGGAGATGGGCTCGTGTTTTGTGCTTTACCTTTGTTAATTGAGTATGATATAAATACGTGATTTGCTTCTGGTAATCTATATTATGCCAAAAGTATACACAATATCACTCACTTTACTTCCTTTAGTTATTATGTATTCACACTTAGTTCTTCATATAATAAAGTCGTTCCGTATAAGCTTTTGGTGTGCCTTCTTTAAAAGCCGTTTCCAGGCCCACTTAAGATAGTTGGCAAAACCATTTGGTACAAGAGTGGGGTATGGTTAGAAGGTTTTTGTTATTATAGGAGTGTTTGATAGCGGACCTTATGATAATAAATATTTAAAATAAGATTTTAGCACAAATTCTGATTAATCGGAATATGGTGCTGTAAAAACACATGGCAGAAAGAATTTTTCTATCATGGGCCGTATTGTTCAGCGGACATTTTGCCTGAAAGGACTAATTTGTTAGAAATAAATTCCAATAGTCCAGGATATTTTGAACATCCATCAATAATCAAGGCTCTAGTGTGAAAATTGTGTATAAAAACAATCAGTTTCTCATTTATGAAGAAAGTGGTTGCTAGAATGGTATTTGTTGATATATTCAGGTGGGAGCAGGCTCCCTTTTGTGTTTTGAACCAATTATAGTGGTCACAATGTGTTGCAAGTGAGTGTATCAGGGGATAAGTGATAAAAGATGTGGAACCACAACTGATGTGGTTACACGTTTGCAGACAGGGATTTTAAAAATTGAAAGGAACAGAAGGAATGAATGCTTATACATTCATTCCTTAATAGAGGTGGATTTTGTGTATGTGCTTATAGGACAACAGGCATATTAAGAACGTATTTAGTTGCATTGAGCAAAAAAAACAGTAAGTAATGTCGGTAGTGGAGAATAGCAAGTGAAATAGAACCAAGAGAGTCATCAGGGAAAATTGCTATATCAGTTTGTTCTTAGGAAAATAGCAATCCCTGTAAATATGAGGACCATTTAAATAGTGAAAGACCCAGGTCTCTTTCTATGGCATGTTACTCTCTAGAGAAAACAAATTGCTGCGTATAAGTGATGAGAAGTGTTTTTCCATGCACAGATAAGCAGTGTGAAAGCTTTATTGTCTATAAATTTATTGTATGTAGAGTCTGCTGTCCCGTGGTTTTGCGAGTTACTATTTTAGACTGGGCTTCATTTCTGGTGTTCAGAGTCAATGTGTGTCATATGTTTGGGATTTTGTTTGTTGTAAATTTGTTCTTGTATTGTGTTCTGAGTTGCAATAATTGTTTGAGCCGCAGGAGAATGTTGTTGATTTTTAATTGAGATTGCATTTGAGTGTGGGCTAAAAATTCTGCTTTGGTCAGTAGATAACGGACAGTTTGCAGACTCATTACACGGCCAAGGGTATGTACTTGTCTAGAAAACTATATTTACATCTGGAAAGTTTAGAAGGCCCGCATATTGTGTGAGCTGGACTGTGGTTTACTATTTAATATAAGAGCATATTAGCTTATGACTGACATTTTGTCGTTTTTTTTTTTCCAGGCAAATCTATTCTGGAGATTAGGAATTTGAACTGATTATGCCTGAGTGAATGACAATTAGTCTTTATGAAGGAAAAAGTTTGTTTGTAGTGTAATGGACGTCGTTTCTTGTTGTTATACGGGTAATTAGGCGATAAATTGATTTTTGTTAAAGATAAACTCACATGCGTATTTACTGAGCTAATTTTTGATACCTTTGCATTGTGTACACATTTTAGTTTTGAAAAAGTTTTTGTTGTAATGTGGTTTTATGGATGCCTTTTGCTAACTGTTTGTTTTCCCTTCCCTGAATGTTGAACTGTCTGGTGGGGGTGATTAATTGTCTGTTTGCTTGACCAGGAGTGAAGGTGAAATCAGAGCCCGAGGGCACAGGAGAAAGTCAACCTGAATTTTATTTGGTAGTACTACTGGGGGTGTTTGGGTAAAAATTTGATTTAGGTCAATGTGTTCCAAATGTAAACACAACTGTGCATTCTCATTATTCGGATAATTTTTTGTTTAAAAGGTCCAAATTCTTAAAAGGAGTTAACAAAGAATTTTCCTTTACTTGTGTTAAAGGGGAAGGACACCAGGGTGTTCCCAGTCAGTGTTAATGTGACCAATGTGTGGTGATGTGTTCGGACCCTGTGCAGTGTTGTTTGTTTCATGTTTTTTGTTTTCGATGTCTATTGCGCATTGCGACTAAGATGTTGTTTTTGTATAAATGGTCAATGTCATATTGCCATGATACGCGCTGTGTCTTTTCTTTGGTTGCCATGTTAATCTGGCCATAGGAGAGTAAAGGCCCTGAGTAAATACACAAGAATACTCTAGGCTCCAAATACTTTAATATAAAAATGAAGAATAGTTATTGTTAAATAAGTTGCCATGATATAGTGTGGATTGTATGACATGAAGGTATTAGGGGTTTTTTTGCTATTTCCAGTGAAGAATATTTGGACGAGACGTCAGGAACAGTTCTCATAACTTAAGTTTGTGTTAACACATATAAAATAATTGATCGTTGTAGCACATAAAGAGGTGTAGTGATCATTTACTATCTATTTATCTGAGAGATAATATGCTGGGGGAAAAAAACAAGAAGAGGTAATCGAGTGTGAATAGTGATATAGGTTATAAAGCTTATGATATGTGCACTACAGTTATGAGTGGGACAAATATTTTGTTCCACTAACTCTCTTTTGATACCAAATGGTGCAATGAAATTTGGGGAAAAAACCTGAGTGATAAAGGCCCTCCACGAGTCCTGTACGAAGGTATTGTCTAGGGTGGGAAAAAAATTGGTAGGAGGAAAACCAGGAGAAGAAAAGTGGGAAACCACGATGTTATATCAAGAGAATAATAGCTCTTGTCTTTCTTTGCAGTTTTATTTTTCAATTCCAAACTTGCGATGACGGTGGTTGATCCCGGGTATCGAAGCATGGTCCTTTTGGTCTCTGCTTATTATAACCTCAGTCGTGGCATAAAACAGAAGTGAGAAGTGGTCAGTCAGGACAATATGCATTATGGAAATTTAAACAGAATCTACGATTATTGGCACAATTGATGTACATTTATGTAGAAAATGCTTACTGATATATTAGAGATTGCATGGTAGCTGTACCAAACCCATTGTAAACTATGCGACAAAAATTATATTAGGGGGTTACGGTCCAAGATAAGGAGATCGAAGACCGGAGAGTATCCAGAATTTACATACCATTCATATTAAAGATTCGTATAGATGTACTGGAGCGGTTTCCTTACATGATGAAGTTTTGATTATTACTATCGCCGGACGTTACAAAAAATGCATGCGCTGAATTTATGCTATCAAAATGATTTATACCAAATAAGTTAGGGGAAATGTCTAGCATAATAAGAAAATAGTATTGACATTGTCAGGAGAAAAAAAAAATGTGTCATAATGAAAAATAATATTTGTTTTTTTGAATGGTCAGGGTGAATCGTGTGCAGAAGAATATTAATTGACCATCCAGAGTCCTTATTGAAGTCGAGAAATTCTAGGTTATCCTTGTATGCTTGTAGGCATCCCCCCTGCAGTAGCTGCGTCATGTTGCTCAGGACTGTAGGAGAATATCTGTCTGGTAGCTAGATCAATTAATATACAGTAGGGCTTTAGAAGACTATTATTAGGATTTATAAAGTCTACCAGCACAAAAGCTATTTTACAAATCATTGAGCTGTATTGATTATTTGTTATAAAATTTTGTATGTATTGTTTTAACTTGTCAGAATCATCAGCGGGTTCTGCTCAGTCTCAGATAGAACAGTTTAATGGTATAATGAGTGGGCTTGCGTTATTTTATTGGTTACCTGATCTTGGGTATTTAGCCTGACTATAGGTTTAGGAGTAATTTTTGCTATATTTGATGCTGTATATCGCTTGTCTGCTGTTGCACTATAATGTATACCCCTCCTCTTGTTCTCAATGTTCGTTCATTCTTAGTACTGCACTATCCCTGGAGATATGGCAATATATTTAGGTGCAATGTGGTTTACTGAATGACAAGGGTGGAATGTAATGCTAATAGGTTATTTGGCCATCAAGAATCCATATTGTTTGGATCCTTTAAGATCAGCTTGGTTTTTAACTCATATAATAAGTAACTTTCTAAGTGACTGCAAGAGGTTAGCGAAAAACATATATATGTTTATTGTATTCTTATCGCATAGCTTGTTTGGCGAGAAGTGTGTTCCCACCAGGAGTCTTCCATTCACACCTGGTCTCATCTATCGCATTAGTTTTCTTATTATTTCAAAGTTTCGGCTATCTTGTTGCCAGGAGTTTTCTGATGTTTCTCATCCAAATGATGGCTTTGTCCGGTGTAAGGTGAGCCTGTTCACAAGACAACTGGCTCATTCAAGAGAGAGTTGTTATATGGGCAAATGTAACCTATTCAGAGTTGGTGTAAATTTGGTTACACAGGCACTTGTTCAAAGGAGGATATAAAGCTCGGAGCACACAGTGGGGAGATCAGAAGCCATCTTGAGACCAGGCTAGCCCAGTGTAGATTCCCTGGGGATCTCTCAGTTTCACCTCGCTGTTTGGTTCTCCAGCGGATGGAGATTAGGACCAGATTGAAATCCTGGTGAGGTGTAAAGTATGGCTATGGAATTTGAAGACTCTGACCGATGGTGACGCTAAAAGGTCCTCGGGGGGCAGGACGATCGGATTCAGGTGCTTTAACAGTATGTTAACCTTGTGATGCACTGAGTTCTTAAGACCTGCTATAGTGATGCTCAAATGCGTCCTTGGCGCAGGATAGAGTCAGGTTGGCTTTACACGTGCGCAGTGTAAATAATGCAGTATTGTATTACTCTTGGACCTGCCATAAGCGCACTGGATGGATTCTGTGGTGGAGAAACGGTTGCGCACAGTATTTTTATTGTATTGTTACTCAAAGGTGACCAGTTTGTGAGTGCTTTGCCTTATCTGACATTCCTGCCGGTGGACCACCGTCAGCCAGGTCAGGAAGCCTACTGGGCAGGAGATGGTGTTTGTGGCCTTACTTTGTTAATTATATGATTGTAAATATGTGATTTGCTCTGTGATCTACTATTATGACATAAGTTATTCACAATATCACCTTATCTTTACTTTCGTTTATGTATATCAATTAGAGTCTTTCATGTAATAATGTTTATAAAGCTTTTGTGTTGCCTTCTTTAAAGCGTCCAGGAACCCCTTAACGATAGTTGGCAAAACAGTGTACATGCGAAGTTTCTTTTCCAAATCTAGATCTCCGAGGACTATAATTTGGTCCGTATAAGATCTGGAGATGAATGGGAAAAAAGGTTTTGGCACGTTAAGGACATACTTTGAATATTGGTTATGCCTTTTGGCCTTTTGTAATTGCCCCTGACACCTTGTCAACATCTCGTACAATGACTTCTTTAGAGACCTCCTGGACCAGTTTCATTTAGTTCATCTTATCTGGACGATATCCTGATTTTCTCAATTCAATGGTACGAACACCAGAGACTCATGTGAAGCTTGTTCTGGAGAGGCTAAGAGAGAATCAACTTAACATCAAGATTGAAAAAAATGTGAATTGCAGCAGACCAAGATCCAATTCCTTGGTTATATAATTTCAACCTCATGGTCTACAAATGGACTCTAGTAACAGATCAAAGCAATATAGACTGGCCTACCCCAGAACGTATAAAAGATGTCAACGGTTTCATAGGTATTGCCAAACTTCTATAGTCTGCTTCTTCAAGTATTTCTCGGAAATAATTTCTCCTATCACACAGTTGATCTAAAAAGAAAATGCTTTTGTTTGGTCTCCTCAAGCACAAGAATCCTTCTCTCTTCTTAAGGGCAAGTTCAACTACAGCCCCTGTATCGTTCACTCCTGGAACCTCCTAGTATTGTCTTTCAGAAGTGGAGTTGATGCGTCATGACTGTCGCTGTAGGGGGCAATTCTGTCTCTGAAAGAACAGTCAGACGAAGAGCCTTTTATTACATCCTTGTGGCGTTTTTCGCCGATGTTTATAATCTGCTGAGAGGTATTATGATAGTGTGGAATAAGAACTATTAGCTATTGTTGCAGCCCTTAAGGAATGGAGACATCATCTTTCAAGGAACCTTCCAGCAAATATTGTTCTTATGGTCTCAGTTGTATATGGAATTCGTTTTAGAACTGACTAAGTGTCCTATTCCTCAGCCTAGATCGTTGGAGTATTTTCTAATTCAATTCAAACTTTGTAATCTCGTACAGGCGGAACCCACAAGTAAGGCGGATTGCTCTATCAGGAATGTTCTCAATGATTCACTCCTACTATTCGCCTAAGACCATTGTTATATGAGTCTAATGTACCGTGTGGGAAGAATCCATAATAAAGACTTGCTTTAAGTAGATAAGAGTGGCCTATGACTTTGACTCCTTTATGTAACGGACAACCTGATGATGTACAGTTAGTGCTTAAAGAAACAGATGTGGACCCACGGGCAGCTGTTTTTATTACCTGACAAACGTTAGACTTGAAGATTCTGAGGCTAGACCATGATTTGAAGATTGCTGTCACACAAAAGGAGTACAGAAGGACGCAGGAATTTTTAATCCCAGATTTCTTTGTTGGCCAATTTCTACAGGATGTTATAGAAGTATGTAAAGTTAATCATGTGGTAGATGCGAAGGACTTACACGTTCTATCACCCAGGGTTTGTTACAATCTTTGACGGTGTCCCTCTCGCCCCTGGGGTTCTGTTTCCATCGGACTTGACTTGTAGATCTTACCTACTCTAAGATAAGGGAAGAATACAATTCTCGTAGTAGTTTGGACCGGCTCACAAGGCTGCTCATTTCATCCCATGCTACCGGTCTACCTCGGCCAAAGGACCTGCTGACCTCATAGTTCGAAATGTGTTTCGTTTTCATGGCATTCTGATGAAGTTTATCTCGGATCGTGGGTGCAGTTTACATCAAAATTTTGGGAGGAGTTTTCATAGTTTGTAAGGCCGAAAAAAGATGAGACGTCCATCCAGTTCAGCCTGTTGTGCTTAGGTGTTGATCCAGAAGGGAACGGCTAAAAAAACCCCAATGACCGGTTAGAGCCAATTGTCTTCATTTTAGGGAAAATTTCTTTCTGACTCCAATCTGGCATCGGAAATAAATCCTTGGATCAATGACCCCCCTCCAGAATCCTAGACACTATAACTGTTATATTATTACGCTCAGAAATGCATTCCCCCCCCCCCTCCCCCCCCCCCCCCCCCCCCCTCCTCCCCCCCCCTCCCTCCCCCTGCCTCCCCTCCTCCCCCCCCAACCCCATCCCCCTCCCCCTCCCCCCCCTCTCCCCCCCCCCCCCACCTCCCCTCTCCCACCCCCCCCCCCCCCCCCCCCCCCCCCCCACCCCCCCCCCCCTCCCCTCTCTCCTCCCCCCCCCCCCTCTCCCCCCCCCTCTCCCCCCTCCCTCCCCTCCCCTCCTCTCTTTCCTCCCTCGTTCGCTCCCCCTCACATCTCCTCCCCCCCTCCCTTTCCCCACCCCCCCCCCCCTCTCCACCCCCCCCTCCTTCCTCCCCTTCCCCCCCCCCCCCCCCCTCCCCCCCCTTTCTCCCCCCCCCCTCCTCCCCCCCCCCCTCCCCCTCCCTCCTCCCCCCCCCACCCCCCCCCCCTTCTCCCCCCCCCCTCTCCCTCCCCCTCCCCACCCTCCCTCCCCCCCCCCCCCCCTCCCCCCCCCCCCTCCCCCCCCCCCCCCCTCCCCCCCCTCATTCCCCCCTCCCCCCCCCCCCCTCACTTCGCCCACTCCCTCCCCCCCTCCCCCCCCCCCCCACCTTTCCCTCTCCCCCCCCCCTCCACCCTCTCCCCCTCCTCCCCTCTCCCCCTCCCACTCCCCCCCCCCCCCCCCCCACCCCCTCTGCCGTCCCCCGCCACCTCACCCATCCCCCTCCCCCCCTCACTACGCCCCAACACCAACACCCCACCACCCTCTCTCCCCCCCCCCTCCCCCCTCTCACCCCCCTCCCTCCCCCTCCACCCCCCCCCTCCCCCCCCTTCCCCGGCCTCCCCCCACCCCCCCCCCCCCCCTCTCCCCCCCTTCCATCCCTCCCCTTCTCTCCGCCCCCTCCCCACCCCCCTCCCCCCCCCCCCCACACACCCTATCCCCCTCCTCCCCCCCCCCCCCTTCCCGTCCCTCCCCCCTTCCCCCCCCCCCCCGCCCCCCCCCTCCCCTCTCCCCCCTTCTTCCTCCCCCCCCCCACTCCCCATCCCCTCTCCTCCTCCACCCACTCCCCCCACCCCGCCCCCACCCCTCCCTCCCCCCCTCACCTCCGCCCCCCACCCCCCCCCCGCTCCCGCCCCCCCCTACCACCCCCCCTCCTCCCCCCCCTTCCCCCCCCTCCTTCCTCCTCCTTCCCCCCTCACCCCCCCTCCCACCCCACACCTCCCCCAGCCACCACCAACACCACACACACAGCGCCACCCTACCCTCACTCCTCCGCCCACACCTCCCCCTCCCCTCCCCCCCCTCTTCCCCTCCTCACCCCCCCCCACCCCCTGTCTCTCCCCATTCCCCCCCTCCCCTTCCCCTCCCCCCCCCCCTCCCCCCCCCCCACCCCCCCCCCCCCCCCCCCCCCTCCTCCCCCTCCCCCCCTCCCCCCCCTCTCTCCTCCCCTTCCTCTCCCCCCCCCCCCCCCCTCTCCACTCTCCTCCCCCCCCAGCCTCCCCCTCCCCCCCCCCCCCCCCCCTCCCCCTCCCCTCCCCCCCCCCCCTCCCTCCCCCCCCACCCCCCCCCCCCCCCCCCCCACCCACACCACCCCACCCCCCCCCCCCCCCCCCTCCCCCCCCACCCCCCCCCCCCCCCCAACCCCCCCACCCCCACCCCCTCCCCCTCACCCCCCCCCCCCCACCCCCCCACCCCCCCCCACCCACCCCTCCCATCCACCCCATCACCCACCACCCCCCCCCCCCCACACACACACCCCCCCCCCCCCCCCTCCCCCAACCCCCCCCATCACCCCCCCCCCCCTCTCCCCCACCCCCCCCAACCCCCCCCCCCCCCCCACCCCCCCCCCCTCTCCCCCCCCTTAACCCCCCCCCCCCTTTCCCCCCTCCCCCCCCCCCCCCCCCCCCCCCCCTTCCTCTCTCCCCCTCCCCCCCCCCCCACCCCCCCCCATACCCCCCCTTTCCCCCCACCTTTTCGTCCCCCCCCTCCCCCCCCCCCCCCCCACCCCCCCTTCGCTCCTCCCTCCCCTTCCTCCCCCACCACCCCCTCCTCCCCCTCCCCCCCCCCCCCCCCCCCTCTCCCCCAACCCCCCCCCTCCCCCTCCCCCCCCCCTCTTCCCTCGCCACCCCCCCACCCCCCCCCTCATCTCCCCCCCCCTCCCCCTTCTCCCCCACCCCCCTCCCCCCCCCACCCCCTCTCCCCCTCCCCACCCCCCCCCGCCCCGCCCCCTCCCCCCCTCCCTCCCCTCCCCCCCCCCCTCCCCCTCCCCCCCCCCCCCCCCCCCCCCCCCTTCCCCCCCCCACCTTCCTCCCTCCCCTCTCCCCCTCCCCCCTGCCTCCCTCTCCCCTCCACCCCCCTCCCCCCTCCTCCCCCCCTCCCCCTCCCTACCTCCCCCCCCCCCCCCCTTCCCCCCCCTCCCTCCCCCACCCCCCTCCCCCCCCCCCCCTCCCCTCCCCCCCTTCCCCCCCCCCCCCCCTCGCTTTCCCCCCCCTCTCCCCCACCCCCTCTCCCCCTCCCCCCCTACCCCCCCTCCCGCTCCCTCCCCCTTCCCCCTCCCCCCCCCCCCCCCCCCCCTCCCTTCCCCCCCTCCCCCCCCCCCCCACCCTCCTCTCTCCCCTCCCCCCTCCCCCTCTCCTCCCCCTCCTCCACACCTCCCCCCCTCCCCCGCCCCCCTCCCACCCCCCCGCCACGTCCCCCCCCCCCCCCCCGCTCCCCCCCCTCGCCCCCCCCCCCACCCCCTCGCCCCCCTTCCTCCCCCCCTCCTCCCCTCCTCCCCCACCCCGCCCTCCACTCCCCCCCCAGCCCTCCCCCCCCTCCCCCCCCCCCCCCCCCCCCCCCCCGCCCCCCTCCTCCCCTCCCCTCCCACCTCCCCCTCCCTCCCCCCCCCCCCCTCCCCCCCCGTCCCCCCCCCTCTTCTCCCTCCCCCCCCCCCCCCCCCCCTCCCCCCCCCCCCTCCCCCCCCCCCCCCCCCCCCCCCCCCCCCCCTCCTCCGCATCCCCGCCCCCCTCCCCCCCCCTTTCCCCCCCCCCTCCCCCCCCCCCCCCTTCCCCGCCTCGCCCCCCCCCTTCCCCTTTCCCTACCCCTCCCCCACTACCCCCCTACCCTCTCCCCTCCCCCCCTCCTCCTTTCCCCACCCCTCCCCCCCCCCCTCTCCCCCCCCCTTCACCCCTCCCTCCCCCCCCCCCCCTTCCCTCTCCCCCCCCCCCCCCCTATCCTCCCTCCCCCCCCCCCTCCCCCCCCCTCCCCCCCCCTCCCATCCTCCCTCTCCCTTCACCCCTCTCCCCCCCTCCCCCCCCCCCCCCCCCCCCCTTTTCCCCCCCTTCCCTCCCCTCCCCTCCCTCCTCCCCCCTCTCCCTCCCCCTGCCCCCCCCCTTTCTCCCCCCCTCCCCCCCCCCCCTCTCCGCCCTCCCCGCCCCCTCCCCCCCCTCCTCCCCTCCTCCCCTTTCCTCTCTCCCTCACCCTCACCTCCTCTTCCCCCCCCCCCTTCCCCCTCGCCCCTCTGCCGCCCACCCCCCCCCCCCTCCCCCCCCCCCTCCCCTCCCTCCCCTCCCCCCCCCCTCCCCCTTCCCCTCTCCCCTCCCCCCCCCTCTCCCCCCCCTCCTTCCCCTCGCCCTGTCACCCCCCCCCCCCCCCTCCCCCCCCCCTCCCCCCACCCCCCCCCCCCCCCTCCCCCTCTCCCCCGCTCCTCCCCCCCCTCCCCCTCCCCCCTCCCCCCCCCCCCGCTCCCTCCCTCCCCCCCCCCCTCCCCTCCCCTCCCTCCCACCCCCCGTCCCCCTCCCCCCCCCCCCTCCTTCCCCCCCCCCCCTCACCCATCCCCCCCTCTCCCCCCCTCCTCCTCCCCCCCGCTCCGCCCCCCCCCACCCAGCCCCCCCACTCCCTCTCACCCCCCCTCCCCCCGCTCCACCCCTTCCCTGCCGCCACCCCTAGCCCCTTCTCCCCCCCCCTTACCCCGACCCTCCCCCCCCCCCGCCCCTCCTCCCCTCCCCCCCCCTTCCCCTCTTCCCCCCCCCCCCAAACCCTTTTTGAACTCCGGCAGTGAATTCACATGACCAATTTTCCTCTGGCAGAGAGTTCCACTCAGTCTCATGCTTCATACAAGTAAAGAATCCCTTTATATGTTGTATGTAGAAAAAGTTTCGTTCTACAAGACGTAGAGGTTGCCCCATTGTTCTAGATTACAGCTCCCTGGGTGATAATATTAAAATCTTGGGAGGAGATCTCTATATGACCTTTGATGTATTTATACAACATATTTATTATGTCACCCACGAAGCCTGTTTTATCTAGATCTAAAATAACCCCAATCTTGTAATCATTTCTGAGGGTATTGTAGTCCCACACGTCCTTTTATTATTTTTTTTTGCGTCGCTTTGTACCTGTTCAAGCTCTACAATGTCTTTCCTGTGTTGCACTGGTGAGCCAAAACTGTACACAATATTACAGGTATGTCTACACCAGTGGACTTGTATAATGGTGAGAATAGAATTTTTTCTCATCATGTGCCTCTATGCCCCTTATTAATGTCACCTACCATGATCCTATTGTGCCTTGCAGCTGCTGTCCGACACTGGCTGTACAATTATGTTTACTGTCCACCAGGATTCCCAAGTCCTTCTCCATGTCACTTTTACCCAGCCTTTTTCATTTTAAGTATGTAGTCATGTTATGGATTTTGTGATTACTGCATTTATCTGTGTTAAACATGCATCAAGCCATTTTCTTGCCCCCTAGGCCTCCAACAGTATCCAGGATCGCTTGTAATAGTTTTTGCTCAGCGCTTGACATTGATATTAATCTATCAACCGCCTTTCACCCTCAATCTAATGATCAACTGAACGGCTTACGCCACGAATCAGTACCCCGGAACAGTACCTGCGATGTTATATTTGTCACGTACAAAATGATGGGTTGATCTGCTTCCTGTGGCTGTATTTTCCGTACAATATTCCAAAATGCCTCACAAGCAAAACTCTTTCTTTGCAAATTTGTGGTACCATCCGAATATATTCTTCCTAATCCTATGCTGTGACATATTCCAGCTGCCGCTGAAAGGATCTCTGCATTACAGCAAATTTACAACTAGTAAACTGGAAATACTAGAGAGGGCCTCCAGGAAAATTACAAGAAGATGCAGATTAAATCGTCGCAGGCCAGCACCAACTTTCCCTAAGTGAGGATAGTATGGCGTTCTACCGAAAATTTTGTAGCTTAGAGTTCCTTCACCAAACTGGGACAGAAGTTTGTGTGCCATATATGTTCATTAATTCAAATAATCAGTCCAGTAGCTGTGTCAGCTCAAACTGCCAACCATCTATGAACATCCCATCCTGTGTTTCATGTCTCTATCTTATAGCCTGCCAGTGACCAACCCATTTCCGGGACGTGTTCCTCATCCTCCTGATGCAGTGGTGATTAATTGCAACGAACAGTTTGTTGTGGAGCAAATCCTGGACTCGAGAATTTTCAGGAAACCAGCATACAATACTCATTAAGTGGCAAGTCGGGTTATGGACCTGAAGAAAAATTGTGGGAATCCTGGGAGTAACATCAATTGCTCCTCTCGCGAGCTGATAAAGACGATTTCATCAACAGACATCCGGAGAGACCAAGTCAGGTATCGTCCAGATGGCCGCTGTTGAAGTGGGAAGTAATGTCAGGAACTTCCTGCTATGACTTGGAACCTATGTTTACTGTGTTATGCCCTTAGTTTGCATCAGTCACAGATGGTGGATCGTGTCTCTGCTGCGGTGCAATCTTGTTTCCTGTTTGCCAGATATAATATAATACGTCAAGCCGGACTCCCATGCTTGGGTATTTGTGTTTAGTCGAGTGCTTGCAGTTCTCTTGCTGGATACTTGCCCTTCCTTTTAGTTACTCACCTTTGCGGTTTTACCCTACAAACTTCTGATACTATGTGTCCACTACTGCGCTTCCACCTGACCTCGTTGGATTCCAGTTCATCTCTGCTGCCTCCTGTCCCAGTCTGCATTTGCCATTCGCCTGTGCTTGCAAGCCACGTCCTCACCATTGGATTCAGTGTATCCACTAGTATCGTGACATATATCTCTTCTCCCTATTTAATATCATAATTGGCTTGGTTTTCAGTGTCTTGGTAAAAATAGATCTCAGTGAATTGCTCGATAATTTATTTGAAATGTACAATTTGAAGCCCATAAGACTTCATTAGATCTCCTGTAGTGGCCTTCCTTAAGAGACACATAATTCCCTTCTACGGGCCTACTGAGCAATTTCATACCTGGAAACTAATATCCCATGATAAAACTCTGATGAATATTGTAATTTTAATTTTTCCATTCATTGCTCTTGCAATTACTAGAAAACTATTGTAATCTGGATTACTGTGAACATTTTCAGTGTTCTCAGTTAGAATAAATATGCAAAGATGACAATCTCCTCCAAAACCACTCATCATCCTGAGACCATCCCATTTTATTGCCTCTTTTTTTCTGGAATAAGATACCATCAATGTTTGTTTTACTAAATTTATAATCTGAACCATGGTGCTCCGTTACAATTAGCAAGGAAGTGTTGAGGGCTCACCCAAGGATAGGGGAAGGCTGAGCTCCAGATTGGCAATCATTTTACCTTGGCTGCAGTTATAATAGGTTCTCAGATATTATTCATGAAACAAACGCATATAAAACTGGTTGTCTGTGCATGCAAGAGACACTAGGAAAATGTTTTAAGATAATTCTATCTAGGTTATATTTCTGTATTGTAAACCTTGGTTACAGAAATTGTGATCCTACTGTACGCATTAATTTTTTGGCACTGTGGCAGAGACTGAAGGAACCACTTTGTCTCACATTGGTGGGGCTGTGTGACTGCAGAGTTTTTGGAAGCAGTCCACATGGCTATTCAGTATTGTGCTGGGCGTAACAGTGCCAGATACCTCCAGTAAGACCAACCTTTATTTAATGTCCGCTTCCCCGCAACTTGCATTAGAAAAATATTCTGACGAGATTATTTTGCAAGCAGCAAAAATACAGTAATTTCATGCCAGAGTAAGTCAACCTCCTCTTCTGTCTGTGAAAAGATGGGGGTGAAGAGGGTAGGCATTTACCCACCGTATGGAAGAACTAATAGCACACATGCTTATGATTCAGATAATATTCTGCCGCATAAGGGACCTTTTGGATTATTATAAATAACTATCGGCTTAAACCTATTTATTTGATGGCAGTTGTGGCTTTATTTCTTGTATTATGAATGTCCCGAATCGGGCATTGGTGTATGGTGTTGTCCGCAGAATATCAATCTCCCCCATAATTTTTTCTCTTTCTTTTACAGATTCTTTCACTATCTTTTTGTTTGCACAGAATTTATGGGTTTGCAATAAAATTGTGATTTATCGCTAGTTCTGGTCATATGAATTGCTACATTGTCCATGATCTGTCTTTCTTTTCTAAACATAAATGGACTTGACAATCACAAAGACAGTAGATTGCTATTTTCTCGCTGTAATAAGCACTTTATGATTGTTGGTATAAAAACATATATAAGAAAGTAAAGAAAACATTGTAAATAACAAAGTCTTGCCCCATGCCTGCGGTCCTCGCTCGTGTTATAGGGGGTACGCCCGATGGTCTGGATTTAAGGAATAGTGCTAACGAATCATGTCAATGCCAACAACCATCTGGGATAAAACGAACTTACTGCCTCTATCTACAGTGTCAGTTCATTAATGTCGTTTGAGATCCTGACCTCTGCTGCTGATTACTACTGTTCCTGTGTTACTCAGTTATCCCCTGTGTTATCTGCACATCATACTCCTGCTGTTCCTGCCGTATGTACTAGTTAAATCCATGCCATTGCACAAAGTTCGGATTTCATGCTGTTTAATCCTGATGTAACCTGTACCAGTTGCTTACCTTGCCTGGGATTCTGTTAACTGAAACAATCGGTTATGAAATATGTAGATGCTGTCATCGTGTTCAAGGGACATGGTTACCTGCCTACAGCTATAACTGCGCGATCTTAAACACCTCTGCCAGTTACTCGGTGTCCTTAATCTGCATCTTGCTATGACCAGTGCTGTAGTACCTACCATCAACACTCCACAGTGGCCAGAGAATCCACAATACCCTGTGTTTCAATGTGTCAGTACCTACTGTCCTTTTGAAATGTAACAAAGGGGTTTCTCACTAGGCTGTTTTTACTGAGTCCACAAGTCTCCTCAGGCTGTAGGTGATTCTATATCAGTGTTTTAGCGATTGTTTGCATCTCTTAAGTAGCTGAGCATTACACTGACAAGTGCAGGAGACAAGTCCTCTTCAAGTAAAACACAGGCAGTACTTGTGCACATGTGATTGAAAACATTGGATTATCTGAGCTCAGTCATGACCTGGGAGTGACATCACTCCCTTCTTCTATAGATGCTTCTGCTCCAATCTAGATACCAAAGTTATGGTCAGGGAACAAGGTAAACATGAACACCTTGTGTGTACTCAGAGCAGACATTAAATTTTCTTTATCTAATCATGACTACAGTAAAATCTTATTGACCATTGGGATTTAGAAAAGGTCATGTCATTTAACCTGTCCACTTTATGTTTCGAGAAAAACTACATAAATTATTTGTGGGTGAGAAAAAACCCTATAAGCTTACACATCAGATGCGTCACACCAGCTGTCTAGCTAAAAGCTGCACTACCTTTACTGCTACAGACCCAGGGATGACTTTGACCCTTTTATAGGTTGTTACTTCAGGTTGTGTAGACGTGAATATGATCTCCAGTATCCAGCAGTTATTTAGATAGATATAACTATTCTTGCAATACTATTGAAGTGGGGTCATATGTCGTACCCAATGGAGACTTAATAATACAATAAATAAAGAAAATTTGAAATGTCTGATAATAAATGATATATAAAAATACCCATCCTGTTTGCCAGTTTACAAATAAAAAAAAAATAAAACAGTATTAATACATAAGTCAAATTGCAACTGTAGAAAGTTGGAGGGTTTATAAAATATTACATTTACTCCGCCGCTACTGTAAACACTGTTAAAAAAGCAAAAACCCAATGGCAAAATTGCACTTTTTTGGTTGCTTCTCTCAACAAATAAATTGAACAAAAAAATGATCACATGTTTAATCGATAAATGGTAACAAATAAAAACTGCTGTAGTCAACCCCTCTATGAAAAACTCGAGCTCACACCATAATCTGTGAAATGGATAAAAAATGTAGAAGATGGATGGCTGTGGTATTTACTTACTTTTGTTATTATAGTTTTGTTCTTTACATTGTTGTGACTTGTACTATATATACAATCATCCCTAAAATAGATCACCTCAAAGTCTCCTAAGTAAAGTTTTCATAGTAAGAACAGAAAGATATTCAACATATAAGATAAGGAAATGCGTACCAGTAGCCTGGAATCGTGGTCCCTACGCGGATAGGGAGATATACTGAATTAGAGAACATACCAGATTAAAAGTAATAATACAGTATGGCGAAAAAAAAGATGTAAATATTATAAGCTAAACTTTTTAAGAATTTAATTAAGTAATGAAATATTTATTGTAACTTAAACAAGGTAAATTAAAAAAGTTACTTGGTAATGTATTAGACTAGATTTCACCAACAAAAACCAACAATAGTGAATGTGAAATCTGACTGCACGATAATAAAAAAAAAATTCATTAGACTCAAATGTAATGGCCAATGACAACCACAATTAAATATTACAAGACAAGAGGTTTTTTTTTGTCCGTTTGAACAACCTTGTTTGAAATCGGTCCCACATTCCACCAGCAACCTGAAAAATGAGAAAAGCAGAGAAAAATAAGCAAGATACATTAAGAACAGTATTTAAAATACCACTTATATTCAGTTTTTAAATAAATCTATCATCAACCCCCTTTCATAAAGGGGTCACACTACGCTCTTTTTATTTTCACTATGAAAAGCAATATGGGACACTATGTATATGAACCGGGGCTGCGCCAGTTTTCATGGTTGTATTTGAGTCCAAAAGAATGTATGTAACAGGTGACTACTCCAACTTTGGTGCAAGGACATTTTTAATGCGCCAAAGATTAGGGGCGTTCTGGGGGCGTGTCGCACCTCCTTCATAGAAATAGAAACACTTATGAGTCTTTGACGACAAATGTAGGTGCAAAACAGTTAGAACAGCCAGACCAAATTAAAGCTGGTCTGCCTGACCAAGACTTGTCGTATTGGCACTAGACTATGCCTGTATGTATGACCTACAGAAGAACAGGTTCATACATTCTGGTGTATTCATAACACTTTGCCTATTAAAGCTATTTAAAATGGCATGTCAAGCGACAAGCTTTTATTTCATGTCACCCTATGTGACTATTGTATGGTTTTTGTTTTGTTTTTTCATAGGGTGTTTGCTGTTTTTTTTCTATAATTTTGTAATGTTTCCCTATGTATATGACTTCTTAGTTTGTTTCTCTAATTCCCCACTGTGAGTCTTGAGAGGTGTGCTTGACGGTTCTCTTCCAGGCCGACTATGGCCTGAGAGGTGCTATTAGCAATACCTGATAAGTATGAAGAAAGCTGGAAACCTCCCCAGTGCAGAAAAAGATTAATACCTTATCATTTCACGTATTGCTGTTGTCATTGCACAGTCTACTCCAATATTACCTATTCCTGGCCAAAGAACAATAAAGTAATCTTTATGTCATTACTTAATATTTTTAATGAGACTACACAGAGATAAGCAGCAGCTAGAGTAAAGTGAGGTTAGTCTGCTCTGCCATTCAGGAGTTTTATCTCTTCACTTTTACAGCTAGAAAAAGACAAAATTGTATATCTAATGTTTAATTGCTTAGCACTGACAGAAATAAAAAACCTGACAAAAATTCTAAAAAAATGTTTTCCAAGAACATTGGTTTTAACAAAAATATCTCTAATGGAAATATTCCTTTAAACCCTTCATTAACCACATGAAGCACCACCATTGCCTTTTAAAACAGCGACAGAAGTACCTCTTTTAACTAACTAATATTAATACTTAGGGTGTAAACGGTTTAAATTATTGGGGGTTCAAAGATATTACCGAAAAAGCAGAGTATATAAAAAAAAAAAGGTTTTAAAATCAAAAAATAAAAAAATAAGATACTTACGCAGTTTTAAAGATAATGTTTTGTGCAATGAAATGCCCCTCTGTAAGTCATGTCCACCCATCTGTTTCAATGGTTACCGAAAGGGGCAATGGGCACCAACCAATCATTGCTCCAGCTGAAGCTAGCTATTTTTATACAAAAGTCAGTCTTTTAACAACGATGAAAGGATGAAGATGAAACGTGGGGGGGTCTTTCACATGCAATATCCCAAGCACACCACCGGGGCAATGAAGGAGGGGGTTTTCGTAAGAAGCATTTCAAGGTCCTGAGAGGCCTACCTCCCGATCTCAATCCCATAGAAAACCCTTTTGAGTAAAAGTTGAAAGTCCGTTTGCCCAGCAAACACCCCCAAAAACATAAAACCCTAGAGGAGATTTGCAGGGAGAAATGGGCCAAACATACCAGCAACATTTGCCAACCTTGTAAGACAAAAGAAAAGTTTACCTCTGTCATCCAAAAAGGGATATAAAACAAAGCATTGAGATTAACTTTCGTTTTTGCCCAAAATATTATTTTCCACCATAATTTGCAAATAAATTCTTCCAAATCAACATGTGATTTTCGGATTTGTTTTCCCCATTTTGTCTCTCAAATTGAAGCCCTAACCTATATGTCTTTTTAAGGGCCTTCATCTTTTTAATAAGGAAATTTTGTACAATTTGGGTAGCTGACTAAAATACATTTTTCCCCCCACCGTAACTTTAACATAAACAAACATTTTTCTTCAGAGTAATGTTTCTAAGAGTTGTGCTCAGCACTATGGGGAAGGTTATCAGCTTTTTACAGCATGCAAAAACAGAACAGGTCAACTAAAATACGTCATAGAAAATTTTTGGCACCCCTATTAACTAAATCATTTTTTAGTTTTTAAATATTTTGGGTAATTTTCAACAGCCATTTCAATTTGATAAATCTAATAACTATGGACCGTAATATTTCCGGATGAAATGGGTTTATTTTTACTAACAAAAAAATTGCAAATTAGTTATTTAAAATAACAAATTGAAAAGGCTGTTGCAAATACCCCCCAAAATTTTTAAAACCCAAAAATATTTAGATTAATAGGGGTGCCCAAACTTTTTCATATGACTGTAGATAAGCAGTAATGTATGGTATTAACCGTTACAATGCATAGATAAAATTAGCATACTTGTACTGATAAAAAAAAACATAAGACATGAATCTCCATATCACATCAATAAGACACATTAATCCTATTAATCCCATCCTATTACATAGGTAAATATTTAGAAAGCTTTTTCCTAAAACGGACCTTCTCTATACTGGAATTTCTTTCAATCCTAAAGGAAGTTAAATTAAGACAATAGCAAAACTAAGGAATTACTAACCTCCGGAGAATCACAATACAAATCTACTGTCTAGGTAAGCCTAATGTGACATCGCTTTATCCAGAAAAAACAGGAAACAGAGCACCAATCTATGGTCATTACATTACTTTGTAAGGACAATATGTATCAATTTATCAAGCTGTGGAATATAGAACTGCAAATCTAGCATGAAAAGTTCTCGTGAATATTGTACATACTTGCCAAATTTCAGGCTGAGATTCATATCTTTTCAAAGTAAAATGTTGTGAGATGTGGTCAGGCATTTTCTCTAGTGTTGTCTCAGGTGGTTGTACTTTTGCTGTTAGCTTAACGTAGCATTGAACATCCTCGTATGCTCTGTGAAAGAAGTTAAACTGAACATGTAAAAATATGTAGTACTATTTAACCCCTTTAAGGGGTTTTCCCAGAAGTTGCCCTTATCTCTCTGTTTCAGGCTCTCACTTCCTGTGCAAGCCGTGGGCGATTCTACAGCATTGACTTTGTCTGGCTATAAACCTGAGCTAGCAGAGCTGTTTTTGTCATGAGAGGAAGTTTTTAATGAAAGAGAAAAACTTTCTTACATGCCTCCAAGACACACTGTTGGCTGCTGGGCAACTCTTTGATATAAATACACAAATATGTTCTCTGCAGACTTACAGAATGGCACAAGGCTTCTAGCTGATTAATAATGGAAACATGAAAAAAGGCTTATATGTTATTGCCTGTTTTGTGCATCGAACCACTTGCATTGGTTATTCGCCTCAACTCGTGTATTAAAGGAATTAAACTAAGGGATAGAGTCTTTAAACTTGCATTATTTGCAGTTGCCATTCTTTTGTCTCTGACTTCCCTTATATTTCATTGAATAATTTGCATGCTGTGCTGAGTAATTTTGGCAATTTATCTAGGCAATTTATCAACACTACAAAATCCAAAGCTTTGTCGGTTAATATGCCTTTGGTTCAGATACAGGCACTACAGGCTAACTTCCCTGTAACTGGAAAGAGCCTTGAAATATCTGGGGATAAACTTAACTAAATCCTATTATACTGGGTTTATAAAAAACCCAAATTTAAATCCCAAACGTTTTCCCTGAAATTAAAAGACTTCTAACCCTTTACCTCTCTCATGGTTTGGGAGAACTGCTTTGGTTAAAAAGTCATCCTTTCCAAATTACTGTAATTTGTTTGAAACCTTGCCAGTTTCAATATCACTGACTGAAATTAAAGCAGTTGTAACAACTACTTTTCAATTTATTTTGGCGCATAAGTGTCATAGTGTCCCAAAAAGCATATTATTAACAAGTACAGTCATATGAAAAAGTTTGGGCACCCCTATTAATCATAATCATTTTTAGTTCTAAATATTTGGGTCTTTGCAACAGCCATTTCAATTTGATATATCTAATAACTGATGGACACAGTAAATTTCCGGTTTGAAATGAGGTTTATTGTACTAACACAAAATGTGCAATTTTCATTAAACCAAAATTTGACTGGTGCAAAAGTTGGGCACCCCAACAGAAAAGTGACATTAATATTTAGTAGATCCTCCTTTTGCAAAAAAAAACAGCCTCTAGTCGCTTCCTGTAGCTTTAATCAGTTCCTGGATCCTGGATGAAGGTATTTTTTGACCATTCCTCTTTACAAAACAATTCAAGTTCAGTTAAGTTTGAATGGTCGCCGAGCATGGACAGCCCGCTTCAAAGTATCCCACCAGATGTTCAAAGATAATCAGGTCTGGGGACTGGGATGGCCATTCCAGAACATTGTAATTGTTCCTCTGCATGAATGCCTGATAGATTTGGGAGCTGTGTTTGGGATCATTGTCTTGTTGAAATATCCATCCCCGGCTAACTTCAAATTCATTACTGATTCTTGTACATTATTCAGAAGAAATCTGCTGATACTGAGTTGGATCCATGCGACCCTCAACTTAACAAGATTCCCGGTGCCGGCATTGGCCATACACCCCCAAAAGCATGAGGGAAACCCTCCACCAAATTTTTACAGTGGGTAGCATGTTTTCTTGGAATGCTGTGTTTTTGGGGACGCCATGTATAACGCCTTTTTGTATGACCAACAACTCAATCTTTTTTCATCAGTCCACAGGACCTTCTTCCAAAATGAAGCTGGCTTGTCCAAATGTCTTTTGCATACCTCAGACGACTCTGTTGGTGGCGTGCTTTCAGAAACGGCTTCTTTCGCATCACTCTCCCATACAGCTTCTCCTGGTGCAAAGTGTGCTGTATTGTTGACCGATGCACAGTGACACCATCTGCAGCAAGATGATGCTGCAGCTCGTTGGAGGTGGTCTGGGATTGTCCTTGACAGTTCTCACCATTCTTCTTCCTGCCTTTCTGATATTTTTCTTGGCCTGCCACTTCTGGGCTTAACAAGAACTGTCCCTGTGATCTTCCATTTCCTTACTATGTTCCTCACAGTGGGAACTGAAGGTTAAATTTCTGAGACAACTTTTTTGTACCCTTCCCTGAACAACTATGTTGAACAATCTTTGTTTTCAGATCTTTTTGAGAGTTGTTTTGAGGAGCCCCTGATGCCACTCTTCACAGGAGATCAAATAGGAGAACAACTTGCAATTGCCCCCTTAAATACCTTTCTCATCATTGGATACACCGGGCAAATGAAGTTCAAAGCTCAGTGAGTTACAAAACCAATGTTGAGCTTCAGAAAGTCAGTAAAAAGTAGTTAGGAGTATTCAAATCAATAAAATGAAGGGTACCCAAATTTTTGCACCAGTCAAAATTTGGTTTAATGCATATTGCACATTTTGTGTTAGTACAATAAACCTCATTTCAATCCGGAAATATTACTGTGTCCATCAGTTATTAGATATATCAAATTGAAATGGCTGTTGCAAACACCCAAATATTTAGAACTAAAAATGATTAAGATTAATAGGGGTGCCCAAACTTTTTCATATGACTGTAAGTCTAATGCCGGTTTTGCAGATATTATTAAATATTATTGGGCAATCCAAGTGAGAAGAATTCTAATATGGTCTTTCTTACTAGTTTACACCAGGTGGGCAGAGATTGAAAAATTATGGATTGCTCCAAAACATCCCAAATCACTTTTAAGGAACACTTCCTCCTTTAACCCCTTACCGCCGGAGCCAGTTTTGGCCTCTCTGACAGAGCCCCATTTTTTAAATCTGTCATGTGTCACTTTATGTGAGAATAACTTTTTGACACTTTAACCTATCCATGTGATTCAGAGGTTGTTTTCTCGTGACACATTATACTTTAAGATAATAATAAATTTTGGTCCAAAAAATGCTTGTTTATTTGTGAAAAATATCAAAAAATCGTGAAAATTTTGAAAAATTTACAAATTTTAAACTTCAAAAATTTCTGCATTAAGAAAAGATAGTTATTCCACTCAAAATAGTTTTATAACTAGCATCTACCATAATGTCTGCTGTAGCTTGGCCTAATTTATTAAATGTCTTTTTTTTTTTTTACGACATTAGGGGGCTTAGAAATTTAGTAGTAATTTTCAAATTTTCAACAAAATTTGCAAGAAACATTTTTTAGGGACCAGTCCAGTTCTAACGTGACTTTGATTGACCTGTATGTTAGATACCCCCATAAATGACCTCATCTAAGAAACTACACCCCTTAAAGTATTCAAAACCGCATTTAGGAAGTTTATTAACCCCATTAAGTTTTTCACAGAATTAAAGCAAAGTGGAAGTGAAGTTTCAAATTTTACTTTTTTTGCAGGTTTTTCAATTTGTATGCATTATTCACAAAAATACGGTAAATGTGATCAGGGAAATGCAAATTAATATTGATTCCCCGATTCTGCCGTTTTCAGAGATATCCCATATGTGGCCTTAGTGCATTTTTTGGGCTCAACCACAAGCCCCAGAATAGGAGGAGCACCTACTGGACTCTGGGGGTCCTCATTTTCATTACGATTTTATTTAGGGCCATTTCAGTTTTGCAGACACCCTAAGGTGCTAAAAATTAATAAACTCCCCTAAAAATACCCAAATTGGAAACTACACACCTTAAGGAATATATCCGGGGGTGTAGTGAGCATATCGACCCCACAGGTGTGTCAAAAAAAATTTTAGCGTTTGGGTGTGAAAATTTTAAAAAAAAAATTTTTTTCCAATAATCCGCAATTTTTAGCTGAAAATTTTTAATTTTACAAGGCATCCTGGTAAAAAAAACACCCAAAACCTTTTTACGCAAATTTCTTCCAAGTTCGGCAATACCCTACATGTGGGGGTAAACGCTGTTTGGGGCGCATGGCAGGGCGTATAAAGGGGGGGAGTGTTACTTGGATTTTGGAACGCAGATTTTGGTGGGGCCATGTCGCATTTACAAAGCCCCCAAAATACCAGAACAGGTGAAACCTTCCAGAAGTCACCCCATTTTGGATTCAGCATGCCTCATAGATCTCATCTAGGGGTGTATTGTACATTTTGGGTGCACAGTTGCATTGGGCTATGAAAATGAGGGGAAAACGCAGTTCCGCCATTGTTTTTTGGGCTTCAATTTTACATTTTTCACCGTGCAGTAACAATGACAGGATTTCTTTACTATGGGGTCGGTACAATTGCAATGATATAGATTTTATATAGTTTTTTTTATGTTTTATTACTTTTACACAATAGAAATAGGTCTATAAAAAATAGCGTTTTTATGTTGTCCTGTTCGATAGCCATAACGTTTTCAGTTTTCTGTATACGGGGCTGATTATGGGCTTGTTTTTTGTGGATGAGTTGACGTTTTTATTAGTACCATTATGGGGGGCATATGTCGCTTTGATCACTTTTTATTTAAAGGGTTTTTGTGAGGCATTTTTAACAAAATACAGCATTTTCCCGGTAGTGTTTTTTATTTTTATTTTTAACCAGCGGTCACCGTGCATATAGCTGACATGCTAGTATTACTCAGCAGGTCGATACGATTACAGCGATACCCAATTTGTATTTTTTTTAGTTTTTACTGCTTTACACAAAAAAAACCACTTTTATTCAAAAAGGAAAACACGTTTTTGCATCGCCATAGTCTGAGAGCCATAACATTTTTATTTTTCTGTGTATGGAGCTGTGTAGGGCTTGTTTTTTGGGGATGAGTTGACGTTTTTATTGGGATCATTTTTGTGTGGACCAGACTTTTTGATCAGTTTTAAATCCGTTTTTTGGAAGGCAGGGTGAAGAAAATACTGCAATCCTAGTAGTGTTTTTTATTTTTCACAGCACTCACCGTGCAGTATCCATGACCAGTTAGCTTTACTCTCAGGGTCGATACGATTATGGCGATACCCTATTTATATAGTTTTTTTTAATTTGGAAGCACTTTAAAAAAAAATATTGTTTTTTAAATTTTTTAAATAATATTTATGAGTCGCTGTATTCTGAAAGCCCTAAAATTTTTTATTTTTCCGTATAACCCGAGCGTGTAAAGAACTTTATTTTTTGCGGATGAACTGACATTTAATTGGTACCAACATTGGCGTTTATATGAGTTTTTATCGCTTTTTATTCCATTTAATGTGCTGCAGGATGCACAAAAATCGCAATTCTGTGACTGTTTTTTGTTTTTGTTTTTTACGGCGTTCACCATACGGGTTAATTAACGTGACAGATTTATAGGGTGGATCGTTACGCACGCGGTGATACCAAATATGGGTACTTTATTTATTTTTGATCTTTTTTGGGGCGATTGGCGTTTGTAAAGAGGAAAAGGGCAGTGTATGTGTTTTAATTTTATTTTTTGTTTGTGTTTTACTTTTTTTACTTTTTTTTTTTTTACTTTTTCACATTTTTTTAATTTTCCCCAGTGAGGATTTGTAGTTACAAATCCTCCCTGGGGAAAAAACAATCATTAGATTGCGTTTGAAGAGGCGATCTGTGCACAGCGTTACTGCTGGCAATAGGTCGCCATGGCAACTAGTGACCCCATGCCCACAATGCATTGTGGATGGTGCCTCACCAGACTACCCGGATGCATTCAGACAGCATCCGGGGGGGTCTAGTAGGAGACGGGCGAGCGGCATCTGTGCCGCTTGCCTCGCCGATCTAGGCAGAGGAGCTTTACTCCTCCGCCTGCGGCATCATTATCGCGGCCATGACAGCTGCGGTAATGATGCGTTTTTCACCCTCGCCGGAGCTCAATCCGGCCGGGGGATGGGGCATGAAGCCTGCGGGAATTTACCGCTGGTTCCATGCCGCGATCGGGGCGCGGCTCGCCCGCAAGCCCGCGCGATTTGCCAGGGGCGTATGAATACATCCATTTGCGGGAAGTCACTTCCCGCTAGGGCGTATGCATACGCCCAAAGTCGGGACGGGGTTAAACCCTTTATGCAAAAGGACATACCGGTACATCCTGACTGCATGACATTTACTGCAATAGGACGTACCGGTACGTCCTGGAGATCACGATCAGAACCTGCATGATCAGCACATGAAGACAGCTGTATGTTACAGCTGACTCACTGAGCCGTTGGCAATGAGCAGAGTTTGCTCCACTTGCCACTATTAACTCCTTAGATGCGGTGGCCAATCACGACCATGGCAGCTAAGGGAAAGACAGAGGGAGGTGGCTCCCTCTGTTACCCTGCGGCATGATTGTGGGCTTCAATGACTCCCTTGACAACCCGGAAGCCTTTGTCAGGTTTCTGGGCTGTCTGTGATGTCATCACCATGGAGCCTGACATTTGCCATGGTGATGACAGTCCCCTCACACATAACAGTACAGGCAAGTCTGCAGATCGCTGAAGTCAAGTCTACTATGGGGACAAGTGAAAACTGTGGAAATTAAAAAAAGTGAAGAAAAATGTTAAATATAAACAAAAAAAGCAAAAACACACACCGCTCCTTTCCCATAACAATAAACTATTTCCCCCAAAAAAGATCAAAAGAAATTAAATGCATATATTTGGTATTGTCTTGTCCGTAGTGACCTAGTCTATAAATCTGTCACATTGTTTAACCCGCTCGATGAATGGCATAAAAAACAAATGTGACTGAATTGCGATTTTTGTTCATCCAGCGGCACATAAAATGGAATAAAAAGCGATCAAAAAGTCATGTAAACGCCAAAATGGTACCAATGAAAACATCAGTTCACCCAGCAAAAAAAAAAGCCCTTACATAAAAATCTATATAAATTGGGTATCACCGTAATTGTATCGACCCACAGAGTAAAACTAACATGTCATTAACACTGCACAATGAGCGTTGTTAAAATTAAAAAACACGACCAAAATTGCTGTATTTTCTTCATCCTGCCTCCCAAAAATGGATTTAAAGGTGATCAAAGAGTCCTGTCCCCTAAAAACTATACTAATAAAAACATTAACTCATCCCACAAAAAACAAGCCTCTATACAGCTTGTGTACACAGAAAAATAAAAAAAATTATGTCTCTCAGATTATGGCGATGCACAAACGTGTGTTCTTATTAAATAAATGTGTTTTATTGTGTAAAAGTATTAACACATAATAAAAAATACAAATTGGATATTAATGTAATCATATCAACTTGCTGATTAAAGCTAGCATGTCAAGGTTACATGACATGGTGACCGCTGTAAAAAATAAAAATAAAAAACCCTACTGTCATTGTATTTGGTTTATTCCCGCCTCCTAAAAAGTGATCAAAGCATCATATTAACCTCAAAATGGTACCATTGAAAACCTCAACTTATCCCACCAAAACAAGGCCTTTATCAGTTCCATATACAGAAAAATTAAAAACTTATGGCTGCTGAATTATGACATTGTTTTCAAATGTATTACTATTGTGTAGAAGTAATAAAACATTAAAAACTATTCTCTAACGATCTCCACACTGCTAAATCTCAGGGTAACTACTCCTTGCTGCTTCTCTTGGATCTCTCTGCAGCATTTGACACTGTGGATCACCACCTTCTCCTCAGCATGCTCAGCACCATTGGCCTCCAGGACACCGCTCTCGCTTGGTTCTCATCCTACCTCTCTGACCGCTCCTTCAGTGTCTCATTTCCGGTTCGACCTCCTCTCCTCTTCCTCTTGCTGTTGGAGTTCCTCAGGGATCAGTTCTAGGTCCTCTCCTCTTTTCATTGTACACAGCCCCCATTGGCCAAACCAGTAGATTTGGCTACCAGTACCATCTCTATGTGGATGACACCCAACTATACACCTCCTCCCGTGACATCACTCCAGCCCTGCTACAAAACACCAGTGACTGTCTGTCCACTGTCTCTGACATCATGTCCTCTCTCCATCTGAATCTAACCCTCACTAAGACTGAACTTCTTGTCTTTCCGCCATCTACTAACCAACCCCCCCCCCCCCCCCTTGCTATTTCTGTTTCTTTTATGTGGTACCACCATTTCTCCTAGGCTGCGGGCCCCGCTGTCTTGGGGTTATATTAGATTCTGATCTGACCTTCACCCCATATATCCAATCCCTTGCCCGCTTCCTGTCACCTGCACCTCAAAAAATATTCCAAAATCCGTCCGTTTCTCACTGTGGAAACAACTCAAACTCTCATAACAGCTCTTATTCTTTCTCGTCTTGACTACTGCAAACTCCTTGCTTATCGGTCTCCCCTCTGCAAACCCCCCTCCCCTCTCCAATCGGGTCCAGAATGCAGCAGCCAGGCTCATCTTTCTCTCCAGCCGTTTATACTGACCCCCTCTACCCTGTGTCAGTCACTGCACTGGTTGTCCATCCCAGTACAGGTACAGTATAAACTCAGCACTTTTCCCCCATAAAGCCCTCCACAACACTGCACCCCCCTACATCACCTCCCTTGTCTCTGTCTACCACTCGACCCGCTCTCTCCGCTCTGCTGCCGATATCAGGTTACACTCATCAATCATCCGAACCTCCCATGCCCGCCTACAAGATTTCACACGGGCAGCACCAATTCTCTGGAATATGCTACCACGGGCGATCAGGCACATTCACAACCCTCACAGTTTTAAGAGGGCCCTGAGAACACATCTTCTCAGTCTGGCCTACCAAGATCCCTAACTGCTATCACACACATTTGTCACTCCCTACACTAGGGCACTCACAGGCACTTATCTGTATATAGATGTACAGTCTGGGTGGCCCGGTTCATCCATTTTTCATGTAAACCACCCCCTATTTATGAAACATGGCCGGACCATTGTAAACTTGGCACTTCTTACCATATGTTTCACCCATACACCCTAATAGATTGTAAGCTCTCACGAGCAGGGCCCTCACACCTTGTGTCTCATTTGTAAGTACTTTTAATGTGTAATGTCTGTATGTTTACCCTTGAATTTGTAAAGTGCTGCGGAATATGGTGGCGCTATATAAATCAAGATTATTATTATTATTATTATATTAAAGTAATTGTACCGACCCCCATAGTAAAGTTATTATGTCTTTAATACCGCACAGCGAACGCTGTAAAAATTAAGCCCAAAAAACAATGCGTTTTCCACCACCCCGCATTTTCATTGCCCAACGGTAAAAAAAACCTATCAACACCTGTGGGCCCAAAAAGCAGAATACCCTAGATGAGATCCATGAGGGTTGTTGAATCCAAGATGGAGTGACTTCTGTAAGGCTTCACCTGTTCTGGTACTTTGGGGGCTTTGCAAATGTGACATGGTACTCTACGTTCCAAATGCCAAATAGCGCTCCCTCCATTGTACGCCCTGTCATGCGCCCAGACAGCAGTTTCCACCCACATATAGGGTATTGCCAAAATTGACAGAAATTACGTGTGACGGCTGGGTAGTGGATCCGCCGGACCACCGCAAGCGATGGTAGTTAAGCCATGCCAGGTAACGGAATCTAAGTAGCCCCCTGTTTTCACCAGAGCCCGCCGCAAAGCAGGATGGACTTGCTGCGGCGTTTAGGCTAAACCAGGTCGTATCCCCTGACGTGACTTGCTTGCGGTGGCGGCCGAGGTGCAGCGTGGTACAGAATCTTGCCCGGAATCGTAGCGTGGGCGGGCAGAAGGTCGGCAGGCGGAAAACTTTTTCGTTCGTGGACAGGCAAAGGTCGGGGGCAGGGGGCAAGGTTCGGAGTCGGGAAACTTAACGAGGGGTCGGGTACCGGTAAGCGGGAATACATTTTAAGGAACGCTTTCTCAGGGCCGGGGCAAGAGATCCAGCGGGGAATTTGACATGGGTGCAAACTTATAAAACGCCCCCGGTAATTCCCCAAATTTACCGGCGCACTTCCCTTTAAAATTCACAATTACAAAACCCGCGCCGCGCCCGGGGGCGCGCTGCGCTTTCCCGGGCCCGGCAGGGGACGAGGCCCGGGAAACCGGGAGCGGGGCCCAAGGGGGTGGATGGAACGGGGGCGCCCGGCCGGCCTGCGGCCCCGCGCCCCCCGTCCACGCTGGGGGACCCGAAGGGGGAACCGGGTGCACGGGGTCCGGGTCGGACCGCGGCGCAACCCTTACTTTATGAAAACAAATTTTGGGGTGCTCTTTTCAGGATTCCTTTAAAATGAAAAATTTTCAGTAAAATTGCAGATTTTTTGGGAAAAAAAAAAATTTTTTTTTTTTTTTAATTTTCACAGTCAAAACGCTAAAAAAATTTGTGAACCTTTTTGGGGGGGTAGATATACCACTACCAACTGATTATTCCTTGGGGCGGGGGCCCCCCAACCGCCGGTCCGGGGCCCGGGCACCGGCCTTAGCTATCCCTGTGGTCCGGGCGCCGCTACCCCTGATGCCGGCCCCCGGACTGAAGCCCGGGCGGTCGGCATCTGGCTGCGGCCGCTGTAATCCCCCCCGTGCAGACCTAGAGCGCGCATTTCGTGCGCGGGCATGGGGTACAGGGAAAGCAGGAGGGGTCATTACCGCCCTGCTTTCCCTCCCGCTTTAATGCGGCGTCACGGGCTCCGCATCTGCAGCGATGAGCGGCGCGGGAATGGATGCACATTTCGTCACACCCCCCGCCCCGCTCAGTGCCGTGGGTGTCGGTGCTGGAGGAAGTTTCGGCCGGGACCCGGGAAAGGTAATGACTACTCTACTTTTTTTTTTTCTTTTAAAATTCTCCGGGCTCCTACTGGGGCCGCTATCACTACTGGGGGCAGCATACTACTGGGGCCCCGCATCACTACTGGGGGAAAACTATCACTACTGGGGGCAACTATCACTATGGGGCCCCGTATCACTACGGGGGGACAGCTATCACAAACGGGGGGCCGCTATCACTACTGGGGGACAGCTATCTTACTGGGGAACTATCACACGGGGGGGCAGCTATCAAACTGGGGGCAGCTATCACATGGGGGACAGCTATCACTCGGGGGGGCAGCTATCACTACTGGGGGGCTATCATTACGGGGCAACTATCACTACTGGGGCAGCTATCACAAATGGGGCAGCTATCTTTACGGGGCAAAATCAACTGGGGGCAGCTATCATTACGGGGGGCAATATCACTACTGGGGGCAACTACCCCACAACGGGGCAGCTTCACTATGGGGCATCATTTACTGGGGGCAGCATCACTATGGGGGGCACTATCACTACTGGGGGCCGCTATCACTACGGGGGGCCCCCGCTATCACACGGGGGGCAGCATCATATTGGGGGCAATATCACACTGGGGGGCGCTATCACTTGGGGGCAGCTATCACTAGGGGCCGCTTCCCTACGGGGGGGCCAGCTATCACAACGGGGGAAGCTATGTATCATTACGGGGGAGCATATTCACTACTGGGGCCCCTATCACAAGTGTGGGCAGTTTTGTGTCACAATGGACAGCAGTTCACTATTGGGGAAACTAGTGTCATTTTGGGGGGAAATATGTGTCATAGGGGGGCAACTATCACTCCGGGGGCAGCAACACTACGGGGGCAGCTATGTGTCATACTGGGGGCGCTATCACTACGGGGACCGCTATCAAAACTGGGGGGCCGATCACACGGGGGGCCGCTACATAAATGGGGGCCGCTTTTCACTAGGGGGGGCAGCTATGTGTCACTACTGGGGGCCTATGTGTAAATACAGGGGCAGCTATGTGTCACTACGGGGGCCCGCTATTGCCTACGGGGGGCAGCTATCGTCACTACGGGGGGGCAGCTATCTTCACTACTGGGGCAGCTATGGTCACTAGGGGGGCAGCTTCACTACTGGGGCAGCTACACAACGGGGGCACTATCACTACTGGGGCACTATGTATCATACTGGGGCAGCAGTATCACTATCACTATGGGGGCACTACTATCACTTTTACTAGGGGGGCACTACGAAACACTATCACTACGGGGGGCAGCTACATATCCTACCATAGGGGGGCAGCTATAACTACACACGGGGGCAGTACGCACTATCACTACTGGGGCAGCTATTTTCATTATCCTACTGGCAGCTACTGTCCATCACACTGGGGCAGCAGTATTATTACCACTGCAGGGGCAGTATGTATCACATCACATTTTGGGAGCAGCTTGTACACTATCCTACGGGGGCAGCTATGTTCATACTGGGGGCAGCTATCACTAGGGGCAGTTTCACTACTGGGGGCAGTTATGTATCACTACACTACTGGGAAGTTGTACACAAAATGGGGCAGCTATGTATCACTACTGGGGCACTATCTATCACTACGGGGGCGCTATCTATCACACGGGGCGCTTTTATCACTACGGGGGGCCTATGGGTCATTATCACTACGGGGGCACTATGTGCTTTACACTACAGGGGCAGTATGTACACATACTACTGGACAGCTATTTCATTATCACTACGGGGGCCTATTAAAACACTTCCTACTGGAGCAGCATGTATCATTATCCTAGGGGGGCACTATGGTCATTATCACAACTGGGGGCAGCTATGGTCATTATCATACTGGGGGGCAGTATGTATCACTATCACACTGGGGGGCTTTTTTATTTTACAGGGGCAAATCTCTATAAACAGAGCTGATTACATATTGTTTATATACGTAAATGTGCCCAGACTAGGAATTTACTGCAAAAGAACGTTTGTGGCGCATTATTAATATAAAGGACCCCAGAGCTGAAAATCAGTCCCCATTTATAAAAACTGTTACCGATACAAAACCCTAAATGACAATATACACTTTTTTGGGGGTTTTTTTTGTGTGTGTGATTCTAAACATCCCAAATCCCTCCATAACCCCCCCCCAAAACTACGCCCACAAAAACTCCACCCCCCTGGGGTGGAAAAATTGTCGGCATAAACCGGCCCGGTAAAAAAAAGGTTGGTGACCGCTGCCTTAAGGGGTGTAGTTTCCAAAATGGGGTCTTTTTCAATAAAATCTTATTGAAAATGAGACTCAAAAGTAGTAGGTGCTCCTCCTATTCTGAGGCTTGTGGTTGAGCCAAATAGTGCACTACGGCACTAGATGTGGGATGTCTCTAAAAAGTGAAGAATTGTGGGAATCAAAATCTGCAAAAAAAGTGAATTTTTTAAATTTAACCTCCACTTTGCTTTAATTTCTGTGAATACTTTATGGGTTAACAAACTTCCTAAACACTGTTTTTTTTCATATTCAAAAAGGTTTATTGAGTAAACAGTAGGTAATATAAAGCACGACAGTAAAATTTTCCATAACGACACATATCACAGTACTCAAATATGATCTCTACACGTCAAGAAGCAAGCATGGTGCACAAGAAACAAACATGTTCTTAATTTACAACATATACTTTATGCCTACTTTAGTGAGATCAGAAAATTAGAAAGAAACACAATATTGCCCTGCCGTTTAAACACCGGGGGCAGATTGTGGTATCCAGAATTTGAGAGCCTGACATAGGATATGGGCATCAGTCCCCCTAGTTTTAAGACTTGGCCCCAAACGACCTCGGTACTGTCAGCCAAATTGTTTAACAACCTAACTCGGTGAACAACACCAAAAAAGAAGAACAGAGAACTAGTGCCAGCCTTAGGAGGGAGCGGTGGGTCGACATGAGAATCTATCTACAGAGCGAGGGGGTGAGCAAGTACTTCCCCAGCGGGTTTTTACCCAAAACCTTGCACGACGCTCTTATGGCCCGTCTGTCTCCCACAGACAAGCGAACCCCGAGTTCTCGGGGTATCAAGAAGCGTAATTACTCCGGTGACCACAAAATCCCCTCCAAATGACCAGGTGGCAAATATTTACCCAAAGTTTGGTTGTGATCTGCACCCTTTTT